>JAODLM010000190.1:0-114457 GCA_036937905.1 Salvia rosmarinus
TCAACGGAGAAGTATTGTGACTATCACCAAGGGTATGGTCACGACACCGAGGATTGTAGAACCCGGGCTCAGAGACGAGCTAGTCGGAGGAGTCTCAAGAAATACCTCGGCCGAGGCTGGGGAACAAGCAGCCAGGGGAAGAATAATCGGTGGAACAATCGGGCCGACCTCGACCGGCAACCCAACCCGGATGACGAGGACGCAGGTCCCAACGCTAGGAGCAGGTCATGTCATTACCCGACTCAGGACCACGTGTGCGTTAAAGAAGAAGCTCGAGGTCGACTAGGAGCCGAGGAACAAGCCGACTCGGATGGTGAGAACATCGTGTTCTCCAAAGAGACTGCCCAAGATCATGCCCCACCAAGACGCCATCACAATACAAGCCTGGTGGCAACAAGAACGCCACCGGTCTACATCGACATCGTGCTCCGCCAAGATATCTTCCGAGCTATCTCGATAAGCTTGAGGTCGAGGATCTCGCGCGCCCTACCATCCCGCTTGTGAGCTTCACCAGAGGCTGGCTCAACCGGCGGTGTCATTACCCTTCCGTATCGTAGACGTGCCGTGTCTCGGTCACAAAGTCCATCCACCTTCCCTGCACGGCCCTCTCCATACAACATTATCCGGGCGAGATCGCTATACGCCACCAGCGCTCCGCGTGTACCACCAATCAAAATCACCCCGGCCAGTGCAGCATCCAGCGTGACTAAATGGCAGAAAAGAATGCCTACGAGTCTCAACCTGCAGATGTAGCCTCGCCTCAAGCATAGCAATTACAGTAATCCCAAAAGCGGCCACTGGACAACCCCGACCGAGAATTCACCTATACGACGCACCTAATTCTCCAAAGTTGTCAAGGTCGGCATCCGTGGCTCAAATGACATTCGCTCGCAAGATGTCGCCTTCCCGAGGGAATACAGGGACGTGTTCGCATGGTCCCCACTCGACATGACCGAGTGTCGCCCAGCTCATAACTCATCGCTTCAACATCGACCCGCTACTAAGCCGCTCGCGTAAGAAAAGAGTGTTCGGCTGCAGCGCACCTGTGTCATAGGGACGAAGTGACTCAACCCAAAAGGCCAAGATCTTGTTCAAGTCAAGCACCCGACCGGATGGCTAATCCAAATGTGGTCCGGAAGCTGGTGGGAGGGTGGCGCGTGTGCCTGACTACACCGACCTCAACAAACACCGCCTCAAAGATTGTTACCCCTCCCGACATTGATGAAGGCTGGAAGGCACCAGGGCCACAAAGTCTTCATTTCCAGATCTGTACAAAGCGGTACCACCAAACCTGATGAGCCCGGAGGACGCCCAAAGATCGCGTTCATCACCGACTCGACGCCTTTGCGTGTCGAAGATGCCTTCTACCGAAGAACCGAGCTACCTACCGTATAGGACGGTGGACGCAATATTCAAGGACCACATAGGGAGATCGTCGAGGTCTATGTCGCACACATTGTAGTCAAAAGTCAAAAACGAGAACCGCACCGACGACCCCAACTATCCTCCGCCTCCTCGGGTCGGCCAACCTCAAGCTCAACCCCAAGTGTACCTTCATGGTGAAGACAGGGTAAACCTCGGGATCTGGGTTTCGTGAGGCTCAAGGCAAATCCCACTAAGGTGAAGATCTGCTCGACATGCAGTGCCAAAGACCATCCGCGAGATCCACAAACTCACGGGTGCCTAGCGCTGAGCATTCTTATCTCGGGCCGCCGAGAAGCGCCCCTCTTCAAGATCTGAGTAGGAGAGCTGGGACTCACCGACAGAAGAACACCAGGTCGCCGACAGACACGGTGAAAGAATATCTCTGACCCGCCAACCCCCGTCCGCCCAAATAAGGTGAAATCCTCTTTTATCCGGGCCACCCTGGACGAGGCAATCAAGTCTGCACTCGGTACGAGACGAGGTGGGACGCCAACTCCCCATCTACTTCATTAGCCGCTGCTCAAAGGACCGGAGACGAG
The DNA here is from genome assembly GCA_036937905.1 of Salvia rosmarinus. NCBI lineage: Eukaryota > Viridiplantae > Streptophyta > Magnoliopsida > Lamiales > Lamiaceae > Salvia > Salvia rosmarinus. The sequence continues at coordinate 1,965 of JAODLM010000190.1, forward strand.
GTACACCAGCCTCGAAGGTAGCACCGGCCCCAGTGAACGCTTAAGCTAGCGCCCGACCCTACTTCCAAGCCCATTCCGCCTGTGTACTCAACCGACTTACCCTTGAGACAAGTCTCACAAAGCCGTAATCATCCTGACGTGTAGCCAAGGGCACTAGAGCTCGGCGAGCAAGACATTTCGCACTCTCCGTGCCGGCCATAAAAGGGCAAGCTCTCGCTGACTTCCTAGTGGAGGCCAAGTTCACCGAGGTCGGCTCACCAAGAGGTCGCCCAACTCCCGCCCCCATCGCTGGAGGAATCATCCTTAACCCACACGACGGTTCTTCGGCGGATGACGTGGACTCGAGCTTCATGCAAACGGGCAATGAGCCGCATCCTCCTCCTGGCCCGTGATAAATGCGAAGTGACCCACGCTCCGGTTTACCTTCCCGACCACAAATAACGAGGGGAGTATGAGTTACGATCTCGTGACTCACCGGCAAAGGAATTGGTGGACAAGGTCCGAGATCTTCTGAGATTCCTGTGTCGTGGTAAACCAGGTTCTAGGCGATACGAGGCCAAGGAGGATCGAATGAAGCAATACCTTGAGAAGGCAAAGGAAATGTCGACCTCGTTCAGTACTTCAAGATTCATCGAATCCCACGAGGAGAAAAGCACCGAGCCGATATCCTCGATAAGTTAGTCGCGATCATCAACAAATCCACCAAAGGGCGAAGTTCATTCCAGCATCACGGAGTCCCACATCGGCATCATCATCGAGATAGAGCCGAATGGATGTCTCCATAAGGGCCTCATTTCAAGACGGCGACTACCTCAAGATCGGCTCGAAGCCAAAAGATGATGGCGAATCCCGTAAGACTCATACACGGCGGCTCTCATGGAAGTCTCACCTTCAACCCTCCCGAGGTGCCTCGGCCGTAAGGTTTGACTACGTGCTCAATGAGATTCACGAGGATCTTGCGGAAGCCACATCGGGGTTGCGAGCTCTATCAAAGAAGACGCCGAGGTCGGGATATTACCGGCTACCCTCATTCAAGATCCGCCGAGCTCGTCAAAAGCGCCCGGCGCTAGCTTCACCCACGGTCAGCGTTACCCCGACCGATCTAAGCAGCCTACGAGTCCACGGCCTTTCATGCGGTGGGGATCGACATCGCTGGTCCGTTTGATCGAGCACCGTGTCGCCGATACTTAGTCGTAGTCGAGACTACTTCACAAACGGGTCAAGCCGAGCCACTTTCGAGCCTCACGAGCGTAGGATTCGCACGCCCGTGTGGAAAAACATAGTTTGCCGCCTTGTATACCGCATGTTCTCGATCTCGGACAACGGCACCCAGTTAAGTCGACAAAAATTTCAAGGAATGGTGAAGAGCTCCGATCGAAAGTAACGTTTCACCCGATGCCGCACCAGCAGCAAATGGTCGCATCAAGTGACGAACCGCACGATCGCATAAGGGTTGAAAAGAGTTAGACCGAACTAAGGGCGATTGGCTGAAAATCTCCTCAAGTCCTCCGGGTCCCACAGACAACACCTCGACTTCGCATTTAGAAACACCCTTTAGTTTGGTCCCACGGGACCGAGGTCACATACCGCCGAGATCGGGCGCGCCGAGCCCGCTGCCCCACTCTTCACTTCAGACCGAACGGAACGAGGAAGACCTGCGTGTCAACCTTGATGCTCTCGGAGAAACGCGAGTCGCCTTTAATAAACGAAGCCAAATACAAGGTCGTCGCACGATACTACAACAAGAGGGTAAAAGCCTCCACACTCCAAGTAAGCGACCTCGTCCCACGAAATAATGAAGCCGAGAGCCGAAAGGCCTTAACAAGCTAGATTCGACATGGGAAGGCCCATACCGCGTTCACGAGGACCTCGACAAAGGGGCTTACAAGCTAGCTCACCTATCCGGTGCACTTATCCCCCGAACCTGGCATATCACTCATTTAAGGAGGTACTTTACATAGCTTTGATTTCAGATCAGCATCATGTTAGTCCCCTTATTACTTTGCCGAAGTGCGATGTTATTTACTTCTCAATAAAACGTTTGTTTTTCTGGAATAATATTTCACTTTGTCTCATCTTATGCTTATGTGAACATCTGCTCTCAAGTCGGATTACACATAATTAACCTTCATGAGGACGCCATAGGAAGATGACAAACCCACTAAGTAGGGTACTCAACTAAGCGCTACCGCACTCATGATTACTCATTGAATTGAACGTCTCGGTGCAAGGCATACATACTACTCATTAAATTGAACGTCTACATGCACGCATACAGATTACTCATTAAGTTGAAACATCTACATGCAAACGACGTCCACATCGGATCTCGTCAAATTATGCCCCTTTATTTGAGAAGATATACACTTATGTAGACAGTCTAAATACATTTACGACTAGAAACCAAGTCCTAAGCTATATTTGTACCTCTCAAGGGGGAAAATATACACTTCGGTCTACAGTCTAAATACATTTACGACTAAATACAAAGTCCTAAGCTATATACACCTCACTCCGGCTTTGGAGCTCCACCTCGCCGGTCTTGGCCGTCGCACCGCCCGAACAAAATCTCCGGTCGACGGTACACCTGGAACGAACTCGGTGCCTTCAACCAAGTCGATAAGGCCGAATCTGGCGGCCTACTCCTGAGCGCTCGGCGGCTCCTGAGGCACCCGACCTGAAATGGTGACTCGGGACCACCGCGACCTGCTCCAAGCACTGAACCGCGCGCGTGTGTCCCGACCCGAAGGGGTGCTCTGGAACCCGAAGCTACACCCGAGGTCGCACTCGACCTCGTGAACTGGCCTTTGCCGGGATCACGACTACCGCCCTACCACGCCTTCCCACGACCTGCAGCCCTCGGGCGCCCGACCGCCTGAGGACCGCCCTAATCGCTCCTCTCTCACCGGACCCATCAACCGCGAAGACTTCGCATGTGTAGGAAAACATATGTTAAGCCTCGCCCGAGGATCTATCTTGGATATTTAATTCACCATACATTGATTATATCCCTAGCATGCGTCTATTTAATTAATTGCAACACGTGGGGTTTTCGTGTTTACCTTTGATCCGCTTGGGTCGAATGGAATGAGCGGATCGAGACTCGCGCTACGATCTTCGGATCAGTATCCGGTTGCCCAATCTCCAATGTCGAGTGAGGGCGATCTATGGAGAATGCTACTTAAAAATCACCTTTGCTCTCTCACAAAACTCACGAAAATTCCTCCCCAAAGACTATGGGATTCTCGAAAATATTTGTAGGATTAATGAGCATTAACCTAGACTTTATCTCTTCGTTATATTTATAATGCATTACCATAATCCCACAAGGAAAGGATTTATGCATATCCCATAAATATAATAATATCATATAGGATAAAGAGAATAAAATCTTGCCATAGAGAGACATAGGGCACCGATTTTCTTGTGCTAAAGGGCACTGGATGGGCCGGCCAGTGATCAAATGCAAGGAATAAAGATGGGCCTTAAATAAATTAATTATCTTATGTTCAGCCGAACATAAATTAATTTATAAATATTTATTCATGCCACTAGAGAATAAATGCCGACTTACCCCTTTATTACCAAGTTGAGCGGGACTTGCACTTAGACATTACGAATCCCCGTATTTAAGATATCGAGCGTCCATTAATTATTTATAGCATTACGATCGCTAAAATAATTAATATCTTTAATTCCTAAGTAGTACCACTCAACCTTATTATTGTACTTGAGCTAACTCAACTGCGGGGTTTAGTACAATAAACCTTGAGCTCATTAGGGACGCCATCTTCCTAAACGGATACGGTGACTCGATCTGGATAACTAGCATGACATACAAGCAATCGCCACCACCCAAGATGCGGAGAATATTGGGTTAGAACATATAACCCTCACCCATAACAAGTCAAAGTGATGGTCAAGAACTCATACACACCTAATACCTTATCGAGGTTTAGATCATCGTAAGTCACCGAGATCTTGGTTCTTCACCACCGTCGATAGAAGAACTTATCTCATCGCGATCCTTTAATCGTCGAGGCGTATCAAAGATAGACAAGCAACTAAGTCAAGTCACTTCTTATCTATCTCGCAGCTGTATACCGACAACTCGTCTCAAGTTGTCTCGGTGTGAAAACTTTTTATATCTCATTAAGCTTGACCAATCATACGGACTTACGTGATCTTCTACACACCGTATGATCTAACTTATATATGAGATAAGGGGACACGGATATATGCAATCAAGTATTCAATTCAGATAGAGATTGTAATAGTGGTAACGAGAAACATTGTCTACAAGCTCAACCAAAACCGCTTTCGGTATACAAATCCAACAATCTCCCACTTATACTAAAGCAAACTTTTAGTATACAATGTGTCTCTACTAGATATTACAAACAAAACCATCACTTTGCTTCTCCCACTTATACAAAAGTTTCCTTTCTAAGTGGGTGCCGTCAAGTGCAATCCAAGTCCTCTAACGTGTCCGTCGTAGACTTTTGCGGCGCTCTTGCGTGAATGGATCCGCTGGGTTATCCGTCGTATCAATCTTCTCAATCAACCGCCACCGCCTAACGATTTCTCGTATGACATGGTACTTTCTCTCTATGTGTTTGGTCGCCTTGTGGGTCCGTGGTTCCTTCGAGTTTGCCATCGCACCGAGTTATCACGATGAACTATGATACTCTTGGGCAAACCAGTACCACATCTAGATCCATGAGGTGGTTCTTGAACCATCTGACCTCTTTAGAAGCCTCCGGCGGCTACATATTCGGCTTCCATGGTAGAGTCCGCAATGCATCGTTTTGCTTTGCACTCCGCCAGATATGACTCCACCTCCCAAGGTAAACACATAGCCCGAGGTGTACTTTTTCATCACGGTCGACTTAGAAATCCGAGTCAGATAACCCAAAGGCATTAGACTATCTCGCATGGTAAACCAGCCTATAATCTCGAGTCTTTTTCGTACTTGAGTATATGCTTTCTTCGCATTCAATGAGCTTGTCCAGGTTAGACTTATATCTAGCTACTATGCTACCGCATAGCGAGATATCGCCTCGTGCATAGCATTGCGTACATGAGACTTCCTACGGCGGGCGTGAGGAACTGTCTCATTTCCTCTATCTCCTTTGGTCATAGGTGATCTGCGTCTTAGATAAAGGAACGCCATGTCCGAAAGGTAGCAATCCTTTCTTGGCGGTTTGCATACTAAAGCGAGTAATCACAAGATCAATGTAAGGCACGAGATAAGCTCGACATTTTCTTCTTGCGATCTCGGTAAACCTTGATCCCAAGAATGTACGTTGCATCTCCTAAGTCTTTCATTTGAAACCGATCGAATAACCAACTCTTTACGTCGATAACAAATTCACGTTGTTGCCAACTAGAAGAATGTCATCTACATAAAGTGCAAGAAATACCACATCACCGCTAACATCTAACCAATACACACAACTCTCGCTAGCAACCGGGTAAATCTATAAGACTTTACCACCTCGTCAAAGCGTAAGTTCCATGATCGGGAGGCACGCTTAAGTCCATAAATGGACTTAAGCTTCCAAACTAGATGCTCTTCACCCTTTACCACATAACCTTCAAGTTTGCATATAGATGTCTCTACCTTCCTCAAGGTAACCGTTAGAAAAGCGATTTTAACATCCATTTGCCAAACCTCTGGGTTCAAGTGGTGCTATGGCGTAAGAATTACGATGGACTTGAGCATTGCTACGGTGAAAAGGTCTCATCGAATCGATGCCCTCAACTGAGTGTACCCTTTGCCACAAGCCCGGCTTTAAAGCGAAACCTCTCCATCGTAATCTCTTCCTTTTGTATATCCACTTACTACCTACGGCTTCTTGCCATCCGGTAGAGGTGTCTTTCATATACATCCATAGCCATTATGGACTCCATTTCTAAGTCCATAGCGGTGTGCCATGATATTGCATCAATGTCTCAGATCGCCTCCTCAGTATGTCCATGGGTTGATTATTGCTCGCTCGTTTCACGGGACTATATCCAAGATTATCCCACTTAACATAAATCGCTCGGTTGACGAACAACCCTCCCACTGACGAGGTTCTGCTGTGCACTATGGTAGCGGTGGGTGCGAGAAACTTGTGGTTCTCTCATCTTGCACAACTTCTTGGGTAGCTGCCACTTATACTGGTCCGGTATCTCCAAGTGGAACTCGACCCACTTCAATTTCTTGAAGTATCTAGTGTCGATCCTCCACTAGACTCGACATCTCGTACCTTTGGCTAATCGGTGGTGGAATACGATCATCTTCTAATTCTTGAAGAATGATTTCAATTTTGGATTTATGATTTTCATGTAGTCCCTTCTAAGAATCGAGCATTAGTGCTAATAATGACCTTCGATCCTGGGACTATAGAATAAACCACCTTCGTTCCTCTAGGATAGCCAATAAACAGCCTTTAGCGTGGGATCTAGCCTCCAACTTGTCGCCTTCTTGTTCAAAGACGCAGTCGGACTTGCCCATATCCTTATGTGGCTTAAACTGGGCTTGCTTGCCAAACCACAACTCGAAAGGGTCTTTTCGACCGACTTGGATGGTACTAGATTTAGCAAGTATGCACTGTTTTAAGGCATACCCCGAGCGAAATAGCGATGTTCGCATAACTCGTCATTGATCTAACCATTTCCAAAGAGTCCTATTTCTTGGCTCGACACACCATTTGTCAGTGGTGTGCCCGGTTGAAGTCTTGTTGGGATGTAATCCCACACTTCACTAGATAGTCCATAAACTTCGTTCTTGAGGTATTCGCCACCGCGATCAAACCGCAGATGACTTGATACTCTTACCTAACCGTCTCCACTTGGCCTTAAACTCTTTGAATTTCTCAAAGCATTCGGACTTCGGTGAAGCGGTATCGTGATTCGCACCTCGAGTAATCGTCGATGAAAGTGACAAAATACTGTACCCTCCACGAGCTTGTGTGGACATCGTCCACACAGTCGAAATGGACTAACTCGAACATTTCTTTGGCTCTATAACCCTTCGCTTTGAAGGGTCAGTCGACATCTTACCTTCTATACGGGATTCGCAGACCGAGCGAGTGTAGTGAGATTACCCAACGCCCATTCTTAGCCGAGTCTTTGGATCCTATTTAGATTGATGTGACCTAATCTAAGATACCGAGAAAAGTGGTGTCATCTTGAAGAAAACTTTCTTTTTAGGGTTTGTAGAAGATGCAACATAGTTATAGGTATTATGTTTTGCGAAAATAGTATAAAGCGAATTATATAAAGTGCCAACACGTATAACCGTCATTTCTTATGATAGAAACACCACTATCAAAAATAATAGAATATCCATGAGTAAATAATTTGAAACAAAAAAGGTTCCACATGAAAATCCGCACATATAAAACGTCTTTCAAAACTAAGCTGTTGTTCCAAAACAAAGAAACATCTCCAACCGCAATCGCCTCGACTTTCGCGCGTTGCCCATGGAATCGTTATCTCGCCATTAGCTAGCTCCGCGTCGCGCAGAACCCCGCAAGGTGTAACAAACATGATCGATCGCGCCCGTGTCTACTACCCAAGAATGGGTAGAACAAGTAGCTAAACATGTTTAGTTACTAAAGCAAGCGGCATGCCTTGAGTCTTGAGCATAGGGCACTTAGCCTTCCAATGCCCATTCTCGCCGCGACTGAAGCACTTGCCTTTCCCTTGGCTTCTTCTGCCTCCGTTGGCAACCATGTTCTTGCTCCCATTACTCCCTATTTCCCTTGCCTCTACCACCTTTGGTGCCCCTTTTCTTTCCCATTTTGCAACGGAATTTTGGGCCCTTAGATGTGCTAGCGAGCATGTGCTCTTTTCCCATAACTCCTTCATGACCGTGAGATCATTAAGCAACCGACTAAGTGTAAACTCGGTCTTGCTCATGATCGCATTCTGTAGTTCTCAAAGACTTGGGCGTGTATTGAGGATGATATCGACCTTGGCCGCCGTCAATACCTCCTCCCAGCCGATCAAGACTATCCATGTGATGAGTCGTGTGGAGACATGTTCATGGACCGAACTTCCTTCTTCCATCTTACACGCCAAGATTTCTCTCATTGTGTGGAAGCGGATCGTCCGATCCGATTGCCCAAACTTACTCTCGAGACTTGACCAAATATCGATCGCGTCTACCATCGATCGATCTTTGCATTGCAAGCGCTTTGGACATAGTGGTCATCATATAGCATTTAGCCATATTGTTTGACTTATTCAAAGTCCGCTTGACTCTCGTTGCTCATTAGTCGATCGTCGATAAGGGCATCGGGTTTAGGAGTAGTGAGAACAAACATGTGTTCTTGATAAGAACATACTCCATGTTTCGCTTCCACTCGATAAAATTTGGACCGAATAAGGGATTTTGTGCGAGCATATTGATAATCGGTTTAAGAGACATATCGAAAAGATAATGTAAAACACATAAGCATACGATCGCACAAAATTACGTAACAATAATATTGTAACCTTTTGATAAAACAATATTAATGAAACCTCCAATCGTGAGGAATCCCACATGCAAGCCCGCGTGTGGGCGTTTACATGAACCCCCGACGGACTAAAATATACCTTTTAGTCGTTTAATTTCAATCCATGTCAACAACCTTATGACAAATGAAATTATGATTGGACCTCACTAGACCACATCACTATCGCAGAAGGGACTTGGCGGGAAGTTGTACTTTCGAGGTGATGTCTAAGCAATGACCACATTTTAACGTGAGAAATGAATTCTTAGAATTGGCATACTCACTTTCGGACCATACCGCTTCAATTCAAATTCTTTTGTTATCTCATTTTATATCTATCTCAGAGAACTTATGAAAATCGCACATACAAGCCACGCGTGTGGGCGTTTACATGAAACTCCCACTTCCGATAGATTTAAAATGTTTTATTTAGAAATCTCATCTAACAAACTTATGATAAGCGATGCAAGCAAACAAGCGGCGTGGGCGTTTACCAGTCGCGTATCACTTTGTTTAGAGATCAAAAAGTGGAGGTCTTGACATTTTAATTTGGAAAATTAATATGTCGGGTTGCTTGCTTAGTCTTTTTGTTCAAAAGGTTTGTCCATGCGAGATCACGTAATCTAGCATGCTTGTCGATAGAACTCGACATGTAAAACATGCTCGCGAAATTCTAAAATATGCTTGATAAGCGCGATAAACCTAGCATGCTTACTATGCGCGCTTAAATACGTAAAAACCTAAAGGTTTGTCGATGTAATTTAAACATACATAGCATGCTCTTGCATAATATAAACATCCACGATATGCGATGAGCGATAAAAATAAAAGAAAACGCCATCGTGGCCCACTCGTGAAACACACTTTCCCGCTAATCTATTACATAGAATTGCAAAGTATAGATCTTGAACTTGAAAACAGACCTCGCGTGCACGGGCACGGACCGGATTCGATCAGCGGATTGGTGGAGCGATGGAATGGGCTGACCAAGAAAACCGGGCCGGTCAAAAATCGGATGCGGGCTGAAACGGGTGCGGGCGAAACGGGTCGGGTCGACCGAGAACTAAAGCAGGCCGGGTCGAAACTAGGGCCGGGCGCTGAAACACGACCCATGCTGCGCGCCAGACCGCCGCCGCCGTCCACCCCGCCGAGAAAAATCGGCGACTTTGAGGTTTCTGCTGCGAATCTCACGCCGAGGCCGAGCACCGCCGAGGCCTCATGCGCGAATCGTCTTCTCGCGTCGCCGTCTTGCGCATACTGCCGAGCCGCTCTGAGGTTTCTGGCGCGAATCTTGGCCAGTGTGACGCGCCGCCGAAACCACCGAGCCCCACCGCACACCCGATGCGCGTTGCTTCCTAGAGCTGCGCTCGCACGGCAGCGTTCTTTGCGAGGCCGCCGAGCACTGCGCGCGTGAGGTTTCTGGCGCTATTTGCGGCGCGCGAGGCTCCGTCGCGCAAGTCGCGCGCCCCGCCGTCGGCGCATGCCGCATGGCCGCACGCCCGGGCCGCCGAGCTGTGACCCCGCATGCTGCCTCCGCCCGATCTTGGCGCCAATCGCCGAGACAGCGTCACGGGCCGCAGGCCGCCGCTCGTGCCCGGCCGAGGCCTCGCCACGTGCGTTTTGCCCATGTCCGCCGACGATGTGCTACAGAAGCGCGCGTGGCGCCGAGCATCGACTCGCGCCGTGCGTTCGGTTTCTCCGGCGAGTCTTCATCGTCTCGTTCTTCGTGCTTCGTCTTTATTCTTCCTTACGGATAGGATTGAAAGAAAATAAATCTAATCTAACCACGGATTTTCGTGGTGAAAAACAAAACCCAACAAAAACAAAACGAGCCACGATGAGCAGCGGATCTATCAATTAATTAAGCGCACGTAATAATCAGCGTGAATTAATCCAACAGCGAATTCGATCCCGTGCTCGATACCAGTGTAGGAAAACATATGTTAAGCCCTCGCCCGAGGATCTATCTTGGATATTTAATTCACCATACATTGATTATATTCTAGCATCGTCTATTTAATTAATTGCAACACGTGGGGTTTTCGTGTTTACCTTTGGATCCGTCGGGGCGAGCGGAATGAGCGGATCGAGACTCGTGCTCGATCTTACGGATCAGTATCCGGTTGCCCAATCTCCAACGTCGGTGAGGGCGATCTATGGAGAATGCTACGGAAAAATCACCCTTGCTCTCTCACAAAACTCACGAAAATTCCTCCCCAAAGACTATGGGATTCTCGAAAATATGTGTAGGATTAATGAGCATTAACCTAGACTTTATCTCTTACCTTATATTTATAATGCATTACCATAATCCCACAAGGAAAGGATTTATGCATATCCCATAAATATAATAATATCCTTATAGGATAAAGAGAATAAAATCTTGCCATAGAGAGCACATAAGGGGCGCCGATTTTCTTGTGCTAAAGGGCCTGGATGGGCCAGCCCAGGGATCAAATGCAAGGAATAAAGATGGGCCTTAAATAAATTAATTATCTTATGTTCAAATTTTAACATAAATTAATTTATAAACATTTATTCATGCCACTAGAGAATAAATCTTGACTTACCCTTTATTACGAAGTTGAGTCAGGCTTGCACTTAGACATTCTGAATCCCGTATTTAAGATATCGAGCGTCCATTAATTATTTATAGTATTCGATTGCTTAAAATAATTAATATCTTTAATTCCTTAAGTAGTACCACTCGACCTTATTATTGTACTTGAGCCAACTCAACTGCGGGGTTTAGTACAATAAACCTTTGAGCTCATAAGGGGACGTCCATCTTCCTAGCGGATCGGTGACTCGAAGCAGATAACTAGCATGACATACAAGCACCGCCATCACCCAAGATGCGGAGAATATTGGGTTAGAACATATAACCCTCACCCATAACAAGTCAAAGTGATGGTCAACAACTCATACTCACCTAATACCTTATCGAGGTTTAGATCATCGTAAGTCACCGAGATCTTGGTTCTTCACTACGGTCGGATAGAAGAACTTATCTCACTTTGTGATCCTTCAATACGTCGTAGAGGCGTGCCAACATAGACAAGCAACTAAGTCAAGTCACTTTATCTATCTGCAGCCTTATCTGACAACTCGTCCTCAAGTTGTCTCATTGTGAAACTTTTATATCTCATTAAGCTTGACCAATCATACGGACTTACGTGATCTTCTACACAATTGTATGATCTAACTTATATATGAGATAAGGGGACACGATATATGCAATCAAGTATTCAATTCGGATAGGAGATTGTAATAGTGGTAACGAGAAACATTGTATACAAGCTCGACCAGCGCTTTCGGTATACAAATCAGCGGCATGATCGGCGTAGCCGCCCTCCTCGGGTTCTTCTATGATTGGATCGGTGGAGCTCGGCGTGGACTCGCTGCGGGGTTGAGGCATCGTCGTTCTGGACGATCTCGTACATCCGCATGTACTTCACGATGGAGTTGACGCATCTTTAAACTTTGTTGTTGGGCCTCGCCTCATCCCTCGGCACCATGCCCTCCGCCAAAGCTCGAACTCGATCATCGACACGATATGGTAGTTCCACCAGATCGGTGGATTACCTTCTCATACTGCATGCTCCTCCCGAGATTCGAGCTAGCTTCTTCGTCGTGAGCTCGGCCGCTTCCTCACATTGTGTCGCGTCCATGGATCACATCGGCGGATAAGTCCGCTCACGGACTTGGAGTCGTATGATTCTTAACTTTAGCGCCTCATTCTCGGCCGGCGGGCCACTTCTCGATCGGCCTCTTGCAACTTCTTCGTCGGATCGGAAGACGACGCCGAGCCGCGTCCATCTTGCCAAAACACAGGTCGATTCGGCGACCGACCTCTCCAAAACGACACCTCTTCGTCCTTCTCGGCCAAGGCACCTCGTACTCTTTAAGCTTAGTCAACAAGTCATGGTCGAGCCGAGGTATGGAGAGTAGAGTGCTAAAATAAAGATCAACACACATTTAAGTTGCTGACTTTTATTATTCATAAGTGGAAATGTTTACAAGGCTCGGGTCCCTGTCGATCCGTGATTCAACCTATTACATTAGGCCCACCGACCTCGGGCTCTATGCCGGGTTCGCCGGCCTCACTTGCACTTCTTTGTTGTTCTGCGCAAGGCCCCCGGAAGGAAGCTCCGAGCTCGGTTCCTCCTCCTCCTCCTCCTCCCCGGTTCGCTCGCGCCTCGGTAAAAGCTCGCGGAGTTCGTGATCTTTGTCCTCCTTGACCGGGCCACGGCCTCCGCCCGTCGAGGAGGAGGCTGAGCATGAAAGCTTCCAACACGGGAAGGACCCGACCGGGAGACTACCCGAACCTACGCCTTATTCAGCGGTTGGCGACCTCGACCCAACCATGCTTGACCTTGTCAAAGTCGGGCATGGCGGCGCCAACCCTCCAGATGGTCCGACACCACCTGGGCTTGAGTACGGCGGCGGTCGGCAATAAAGTCGAGCTCTCTCCGACTCGGCGAGCTTCGGGTAAAGGCCCTCGGCAGGGTCCCCGATCGGCCACCGAGCACTCTCTCGTCCATGACTCATGCCCGCCCGGTCGCCTCCTCGCGAGCCTCTTCGAGCTCCCCTCGGGCGACCTCCAATGCCCAAGCCCTCTTCTTCAGGGCGGCCTCAGCAGCAACCCTCGCGGCCTCAGCTTCCGCCGCCGCGGCCGGCGCGGCGGCATCGGCATCCGTCCAGCGCGCGAGAAGCTCCCACTCAGCGCCTCATACGGGCTGAGCTCTCGATGACGATCCGGCGACAAGTTGCGGTCCCGGAAGCACGTTGCGGGACCCCCGTCACCGAGCTCGCATCCTAAAAAGCAACACAAGTTAATCTGGATCGCCAGCGGATAAAGCCGATGTGGAAGAACTTTATACCTTGGGAGGTGCGACCGAGTCGAAGCGGCACCTCGTACTCGGCGGGCTGAGTCTGCGTCTCCGTTGTCGGACTCGACTCCGACAGAGACCCCGTCATCGACCGACCAATATCATCAACCTTCTTGGGGCTTGCATGTTCAGCCCGCCTCGCTTTTTTTTTTTTAGGCGGTGCTCGGCGATCGTGGGGCCTTCTCTCAATCAATTTCCCGCATGACAAAAGAAAATCGCGTTAGCACAAAAAAATCGATTCACGAGGGTAAGAAGAGGAAGGTGCCTCACCCGGATCGGACCTCGACCACGGGCCTTTGACTGTGAGCGCGGGCATCGGCCTTATTCAGTCCTCGGTGAATCTACGGAGACTTCACCGGCGTGTTGAGTTGGTCTTCTCTGAATCGAGGGGTTTCACTTTGATCCTCATCCTACCCAACCCCATTCGTGCCTTGGGCACCCGTCGACCCATAAAAAGTATTTACTCGCCATCTGCGACACTTTAGAAGGCGGCTACCTAAACGATCGCCGAGGTGAAAATAATATACACCCCGTGGTCTCGACACCGAAAAAGCGCATCAAAACCTCAAAAGAAAATTCCTCGGCTATGTCGTGGCGGAAAGCCCCATCCCCTCTTGACCTAATAGAGTTTGGGGTGAATTAGCAAATAGGAATTTGGAAATATTCACGGATATGCGAAAAATGGGGCTAGGGGAATCTTAGACCCGCCCTAAGGGCATCTACATACACCGTCAAAAACCCTCCAGGGAGCGAGTCTCACACGGGGTCGGTGGCACACACCGAGGCATCCACCGATGATGGCACTCCTCCCTACTTTAAGTACTTGAAAGTCGCCGAGACGCGATTTGGCGTCCCGACCTTATGCACATCCCACGAGAAGAAAATGGTGGAACCCTAGCGCTAATGCCTAAGGATTTACTCGCAAAATCATAGCACATATAGTCCCTAATATCTACTTCACTATCGGGAGAAGAAGAAGAGCAGGCGTAAGAGGAAGTCATACTTACTTTTTAAATGGTGGGTTATCGCGTCTTGATGGCGGGATGGATTTGGAGAACTACGAAAGTCCGAGTTTCTTTTTGCTCGGAGCGATGGGGAGAAGAAAGTGAGCAGCTTCCTTATTAGGAACTATTTATAGTGCGAATGGCCGCCCAAATTGCCGTTCAACTTCCCACGTGGCTGATTGCAATTTGATAAGGAGGAGACAGCGCACGCGCTTTCGAGCCCCCACCAACCGCTGCGGCGCAAGTGGCGTGATCAACGCTAGCGAAAACGGGTCCAATCGTGCAATCATCACTCGACTCGGATCTCGGCATCGTGCTTACGTGCGGCGTCGTCACCTCGAGTTAGATCTCATCACTCGACCTCGGTCCTCGGTATCTTCGAGCGGATATCGCTAACCGCCGGTCCTCGGAATCATCCAGAATGATTCCCATCCAGATCGGATCTCGGCATTACTTGGGCCGACGCCGCTTTCCAGGTTGGACCTCAACATCCCACTGCAGGATATCTCTATCCCGGGACGGACGACTCAGTTCGGTCCTCGACAAACGGCGCATGCCCAGAACGCCAGACCGTCAAACTCAATTTGGACCCCATCTCGGCCTCCAGATGCATGACCGCCTTCTTCACCTCGGCATTTTCCTGACGGACATCGCCATCCAACTTCGTGACTCGCTTCGGAGCGTGGCAACAATGGTCGGTCGAGCGGCAAACCGTCTACCTCGATTCGGATCGAGCAACCGATCAAACCCCGACATCAAAGAGATCGAAAACCTTGACAACAACCTCGGCGAGCAACATCCCACCGACAAAGCGCATTCTTCACCTCACCCTCGGCATGGTCGTTACTCGACTATTCGGGGCTATGATGGGATATGGCCCAACCGCTCAGGCCCACTGACAGGCCCAAACGAGCTGGGCCTGGGATGATAACGGCCCACGCGGTTAAGCCAAAGGCCCATCCTCCAAACCCTAATCAGGCGGCCCATCCTCCAAACCCTAATCAGGCGCCACCCTACAGGCGGAAGGCTAAGAGTCCCTATGGGCGAGAGGAACAGTCCCTACATGCCAGAGGAAGAGTCCCTACATGGGAGGGGATCAGATCCCGCCTTAAGGGTCCTCAGATATGTATAAATAGGAGTTAGATCGAAGGTGGAAGGGTTAGCAACTTGTTGAATACTAAGAGCTTTTAGCTACACTCACTGTAATCAAATCATAGTGAAAGTATTGAGGAATCACTCCTCCGTGGACGTAGATCTTATTTGGATCGAACCACGTAAAAGCCTTGGTGTTCTTTACCGCTTTACGTAAATCTCGTATATTAACATACACTAGATTTATCATTGTTCAACCCTGCAATCCAACAGCAGATAATGCAAAATCAACTCTTCCCTCCATCCTTCAAAATCTCATTCTTGGGATTCTTGCATATCCGAGTACTTACACGGCTTCTCATTGAACAGCACCTGCGGATCCTTTTCCACAAGCTCTCCATCCTCGCCATACCCATCCTTGAGAAATACGCACCAATTCATCTGCGTCCCCGCCAGGAAAACGTCTGGGCTGCTTCCGAAGCATCTGATACGTATGCTTCGTGAGGCTGAACTCCTCCTTGAACTCCACCACATTGTGTATGTACACCCTCTTCTCTAAACTCAAGCTCAAGAATTCATGGATGATCCCCACTCTATACCTCTCCACCTCCAACGTCCACAAATCCAGCTTGCTCCCATCCGAGTAGGGCGAAACTAACGGCAATGTGTTCAACAAGTTCAACTTCCTTTCATCCTCCAACTCTAATTCCAATTTTCTAACATGTTTTACTGGGAATTTGAATGTCTTCTTCATCTTCTCCTCGTCAGCCATGAATTCCTTCTCCAACGCGCTCACTCCCAATGCATCGTCCCAATTCACTAGCTCGAGAATCCTTTTACCATCGATTTCAACAGTTACTCGAAAATAATCGGGTAATTACAATCCGATCCCTAAAATCCTATGAAATCCCAAATAATAGCTCCGTAAAAGGTGATTCGCTTATTCACTGACATCATCAACAATTTCCTCACGACATTAACCCTTTGTAGCTCCGATTTGGCTTCGATTTGTCGCTCATCAAATCGGAGAATCTGAACTACATTTTGTCGTCGGAGTAGCGTTAGGTTTGGAAGATGAGCGGGTGGCGGATGATAGATTTCAGGACTTTCCGGCGGCGGGGAAACCCTAGCTGCTGGTGGAGTTTTCCGGCAGCATCGAGGAGGAGGACTTGCTCTCGCTGTTTGGAGAGGAATCTTTGGTTTTGGTGAGGAATCGGAAATGGGCGTCGCGGTGGAGGATGTGCTCGAAGTGGGGCATGAGAGTGGGTCGGGTTTGAATCGATTTGGTTCTAGGGCTTTCCTTTTTCTTGCGCTTTCTTCTGAACTTTTTTGGGGGTTTTGGTGATGAGGAAGGAGGTGGAAAAGAAGGCGGTGGCGGAGCAGGAGAGTGTAGTGGGGTTTGGGCGGGATTACGGTGGTTCTGGAGAGGAGGCGAAGAAGGGCCATGACGAGCGGGATAACGGCGGCGAGCTACTGGGGTTTTAGAATGTGAAGTTTAAACTTCGAAATCATAATTTTTTTTTAAAGTTAAAAAAAATTGATTATTTTTTTAAGAAAAAAAGGAAAATGAAAATTTTAGAAATATATTTGATTCATCCACCAGAGTTTACATTTAATTTCTTTTAGATTTATCTACTAAAAGTTTGTATTTTTAACTTTTTGAAACAAAAATTATCATCAATCTATCTACTTATTTACAAAAAGACCACACATATTTTACTTTTTATTCCTATTATCTATTAATATATTCATTTATTATCTCCACTCACTATAAGTTCATTACAATTTATTAAAATTTCTCTGAAAACAATACAAGCTTTTGATAGATAAAGTTAATAAAAAGAAAATATATATAAATTCTTTCTTTTGAATAATAAGTTAACTGTTATATTATATATAATCGATGTAGTAAACTTCGTTTTCTGTACATTAAATATTAATAAATGCTAACAGAAAAACTTCGTTTCTATACATCAAATATTAATAAACGCTAAATGAAAAAAAAGTATTAGTAAAATATGATAATTGGTGGTGATGTGTATGTTTTTATCTATTTTTTTTATAGCTTATTATGATGGGAATACGAGAAATTTATTTATTTTCCTTTCATGTTCTGTGATGAGGTCAATTTTATGTTCTTTATATTTATATTCATTAAACACTAATTCTATAATATTATTACGAAATATACTTTCTAACGGGCACGGACACAGGATGACGAAGGTAGAAAAACTAAAGGAAGTCGAAACATGGTAGAAACAATACAATTTGGGTTCTCGCCTATAAGGCAAAACTGTGCGTTTTGCTCGTCTCGTCAAGATGTTTATTATTGGCAAAAATCGAAGTTTGTGGCTGACAGTTACACCATTTTTGGATCTAACCGACGGCCAGGCTCTAACCAATCACACCAGATCACTCCCGGAGCAAAATAGAAATCAAATATGTCCCAAATCAGGTCTGGAAGGTCAAGAAATATTCAAAGACGATCAGACTTTAAAACTGATGTCAGAATCCAGTCTAAAGAAACGAGTCAAAGGCATGTTGTTTACCTGCGTTCAGACCTGCGTGTCTTTTAAAAGTAAACTCCAGATTTGGAGATGTATGATATAGACCAAGGAAGAACCTCAGACAATAAACATGCAAGGCACAAAACGACAAAGTAGCCAGATACTTGGCTGATAGTCATTCGATGACGCGAGGATTCAAATAACTGAATTCAGTTAAAGGAAGATCCTAGAAACGCATCACTGACTGACATTGATGAAGGCCGACGCTAGATAAGTGGCATAAAGAAAATGACTGCGCCCAATCCCTCATAGAGTGATGTTATTCGACCATAATATGGCCAACTATAATCAGCTTTATTGAATGAAAAAATTATTTATTTAATATTTGATCTATTAAAAAATTGATTTTACATTAAAACCATTTGATGGAATTATATTTTTGCCCTTATCGAATGAAAAATTTAAATTTAAAATTAATATATTTAATACTTTTCAGAATAGGTGGAAAAATGGTATTTATATAAAAATGATTAACACATTAATTTAATATTATTATTTTTTAATTAATTATATTGATAATTACTAAAGTATTTTCATGTGGCCAACCATAATGTGACCAATAGCTTTATTGTCCCTCATAAGGCAAAGCATAGCGAAGACGAAAGGATGAAAATATCATCATCTTTATAATACCTATAAATAGCATATGATTTCTTGTAAAAGTTAAGATGAATGCCGATACTGAAACTTTGTTGAAACATACAACCACGCTCTCATAATACATAGTTTCATCAATAAAATGTCTCTCTTTCCTTTGGATGTAGACAAGTTGTTGAACTACGTAAATCTTGTGTTCTTATTTTGTTATTTGCTATATTTTTCACAATGCATTTCATTTTCTCTATCTTTTAGTGTTGAGAGAAAACACAACTCAACGGGTGGAGATTTGATGGATGAGACTATTAACACCACAAAATATAATTAATCCGTTTCAAAATTTTAAAGACAAGAATCAAATTTTTTTATTATATATATATATATATATATATATATATATATATATATCATCTCCCTGGTCTTATTTTTCCTCTTTTCTATCGGTCCAAAGTTTTGCAAAAATTTCAGAAGTCCAACTTTTAATGACGTTATTGTTATGTACGAGTTACTATGGTTTAGGTTTAAGATATAAAATTAAATTTAGGTTTAAGTATTAAATTTTAAAATATCTTATTATAATACAAATTTCCTTATTTAATTGATAGACATGAAATCAATATATTTGGATCAAAGTATAATTGTGTGAGTTTGATTTTTTATTTCTCATATGATTCTTCTCTTCAATTTGAGTTCTTGAACGATCTTCGAATATTCTTCAAGTTGTTGGAGAGAATGTGTCTAATTGATTTTCTTGAACTTGAAGTTTAAACTTGATGACGTTGATATGAAGGACTTTGGTTTTGTTTTCAGATCAGTCGTTGGATTTGGTTTGATATGTTGAAATAGGGTAGAGATTTGATGTTGGAAAAATTCCTAAGTTGTTGGAAATTAATCTATTTTATTTGTGTGTTTTGATTAGATCCTACAACCTCTGATGATTGCCTTGCTGATATAACTAATGCTACTGACTTGTTCTAGAGTTAGACATTTGTGTTACAGGTTTCAGCAGTAGAGCTATCAGTTTGGACAGATCCAAGACTGAAGGAATTCAAGTAGTACTGAAGCCAGCCTTATTGATAGGAGTATCAGTATCAGCGCAATTGATAAAAGCTCAACTGAAGGATCACAGACCGAAGAACTGAAGACTGATTGAAGGACAACTCATGTACGAAGAAATGAAGTACAAAGATGCTGATGAACAGAGCTAGTGGAGTCAAGTTGAAGACTGACGTCGGAAGATCAAAGGCTGAAGATCGGAGACTAAGACTCAACGCTGAAGAGATAAAGAAGTCAGGATATGACTAAGTGTTATATCAGACAGCCGACTGTCCCCAATGAAGTCAAAGCTGGTTATTAGGAGTCAAAGCTCGCGTCCTGGAGTCAAAGCTGGTTATCAGGTTTCAATGTTGGTATCCTGAAGTCAAAGCTAACTATCTGGAGTCAAAGCTGACGTCTTGGAGTCAAAGTTGCCATCCTGGAGTCAAAGTTGCCTATCGATGGTCAAGCTGGAGACAAGTAGTCAATGCTGGCTATATCAAATCAAAGTTGACTGATGAAAGGTCAAAGCTGACTATTTATCTACGTCTGATGAATGCATCATATTAACTTAGGTGTCTGAAACTAACAAAACACGGGAGTCCAGCCTCCTGACAAAAGACGGAGCAGTCTTGACTGGTCCAACCTGAAGTCAATATTGATAAAACACAGTGTCAACTCAAATGAAGAACACGAAAGATACTAAGGCTTGAGTGTTTGACTCGCCATGTGTACTAGAGTATCTACAGTAGATCTGTCTTGTCAGAAGATCTTTTCAGAGTTGCAGAGCTACAGTTTACGATAATGTAGACCTCTAACAAATGACATACTGAAGATTCTCAACGGAAGAATTCAAACGACAATTAGAAGGATTTGAATGGTAGTCCTCCTACGGCTCTATTCATATTCATGTCTCGTATATTGTGCAGAATCCAACATTTGAAGGTTACCAAAACGCTGCACAATTGAAATCTCAAAGCATTTAAGCTCAAAGCACAAGTCAATCAAATAGTAATTTCGAAGAAGGAAGTTAACAATGCTATCAGTAAATCTCAAGAGCTCACATATAACTATTAGCTCGAGATTTCAGTATACACTTCCTTAAGTTTAGGATATCCATCTTGTATATCTTAAGCCTAGACATACTGAATTTGATGTCTGTGTCGATTCAAATCCTTAGTTGAAAATCCCTCTACTAAACCCCCAAAAAAGTTAAGTAGAAGTTAGGGCAAGTAGACAACGAAGTTTTAGTTGTTAAAAGCTTGGTCATCTAGCACCGTAAGCTAAATGTTAAGTCGACTACATCCTGGAAGCAGTTAGTTGTTTCCTAACGCCGACAAGCGTAGGAGGAATGCCGAGTTAGGCGGGATACTGTAAAGGGACCTAAGTATCTAAATTTGCTCTTTTACCCGTAAACAAGACCCAATTCGAAGTTAGTGGATTGATTGAGCAATCAGTCCGTGGATGTAGGAGTTGATCTCTCTAAACCACGTAAAAATAAACATGTTATTTACTTTCAGTATTGCTTTAAGTTCACATGTTATTTAACTGTTATCAGCAGCACAAAGAAGCACAATATAGTTTTGAAACCCTCTATCAATAGCCCATTGATACTGAAGAGATATAAACTGAAATTTTCTTAATCAATATTTGACTAAGTATTTTAAAAAGGCTTTAAGTTTTCAGTAAGGCAAACTCACTAACCACCATATTCTGCAAGCACATCAGTTACCAGTCCAACTAGTCAGCTATCTTAGCAGTTAGTAGATTTGCTAACTGATAACATTCAACACAAAACATCCCTTATTTGAACTTACCAACAATACTACCATTAGTACTGGACTGCCAGTTGATAAACCCCATTTCTGCCTCATTTATGAAGCCATTTCGTTCATTTTATAATTGATAAGTGATCATTTGAGCTGTCATTTGATATGTTTATGTTTACCTTGAAAGATATTATGCCGTGGGTATTTCGTGTTATTTTTGCACAGGTTTGGATATAAAAAAAGTGATCACGAGAAAGAGAGATTCTGCCCCAGTGAGCTCGCAATCTTTCATCGTGGGATAATCACGCGAGGAACGACGCTCGCAAGATTGACGACACGCCTCGCGACCTTTCCTCGCGAGGTTGTGTCGCAAGCCAAGGTCGCGAATAAAGACGGAAAGATGATGAAGTACGCCTCGTGAGATTCCCTCACGACATAGTCTCGCGTGGCATATGTTGCGAGACAGGACGGACGCACAACTAACGTTGGCTTGCGACATTCACTCGCGATGTTTTCTCGCGATCTGCGTCTCGCGAGCCAATACGGCCTAGGGTTTGATGTCGCTGCGCGGACGAGAATTCCAGAACAGACACCTTGGCACGATAGATTGTAGAACATAACGATTTTCTTGAGTTTTTAAGAATTAATTTCCATTCAGTTTCGTATTATTATTTTCTTCAAGAGTTCAGATTTATTGTGGATTCAAAGTGCTACGTTATTCATTGTGGATCGTCACGGTTTTATTCAATCAATCCTTTTATGTTTTCTTTATTAAATTCTTGTTTTGGTATTTTAATTATGAGTAGCTAAATCTTCTATTGATCCTAGGGTTTGTATGTCTGACTAGATTCCTGTGATTTATCCGTTGATGCTGTTTTTCCTTCTCATTCATGATTTATAATTCTTGGCTTTAATTCTCATGTGTTGGTATCTGATCAATCTTGATGCATGCTAGTTATGTGGTTGATGTTCTGACGGAATTAATTGCGTAGTCAATTTCTTGAATACATAATAGCGATCTTACATTGAGACCTGACGGAGATAGGTGAACTGTAGAAGGTAATTCTTTGTGTGCTTTTGGTAATTAACTTACTTCTCTTGAGACCTGACGAAAACAGAGTTTAGGCTAACCTTCTACTATAGGTTGTCCTGGCGGAAGACTGTAGTTACATTAGTGATCCTTCATATGAATGTGGATTAAATTGGTAAACAGATTAATAGATTAATTGTATGAATCTGGTTAGGTTAAATAAATCCCTAGGATCGGTCTTTTATTCCTGAGTTTACTCTTATTTAATTTTAGTCTAGTTTAATAACCATCTCTCTTAATTTTGTTGCCTGAATAATAATAAAGATTCTGTGTGAATTAATTGTTGTGTTCTCTAGTATCAATCCATGTGGATACGATAATATACTTGTTGTTTTGCTATCATTTATTTGTTAGGAAAATAAGCGATCACGAGTTACCCGATCATCTACACCTAGTAGCTAGTCAGTCTTGTAAAAAAATTAAATTAAATGCCTAACTGGTTTATTCCCTCCTCCCTCTCCCATCCCCATCCTCATCCATACACTCGTATGTATCCAGCAAGGCTCATCATTTGATAACGTCAATATGAAGGACTTTAATCTATTTTCAAATCGAACGTTGAATTTGATCTGATATGTTGAAGAACATCTTAAAGATCTTCAACTTTGAACATCAATTGTATCACATAATATTCTACTAAAAAATAAGTAAAGTACAAATATCTCTCTTCTCTTTGAATCATAAATGCATGGATATGATGTAGCAAAAAATTTGCAGTTCCTAATGGAGGGAAAAATATTATCTAGACGAGTGAATATGCGGAGGGTTTTCACCATATTTTCAAATTGACCGTCATCTTCTGGATGATTTGGGAATAAGTAGGTGAAAAACGTGATGATTTGCACGAACAATGCTTAAAATGTTGAAGAAGATTTTTTAGAGAAGTCTTCCAATGCCTTGAGCTCTACAAGTTTTCTCCTTCTTCACTTCTCCTTTATAAAGCTCCCAACACCTATTTTTATAGATGTAAGAGAATAGATTTGTGAGCTTTGAGCCACCTATTGGATTTGTATACTAAAAGCAAAATGGTTGAGTTTGTATACAATGTTTCATGTTACTACTATTACAATCTCCTATTTGAATTGTTTACTTGATTGCATATGTTTGTCACATTATCTCATACAAAAGTTAGATCATACAGTGTGTAGAAGATCACAGAAGTCTGTATGATTGGTTTAGCTTGTTGAAATATAAAAAGGATCACAGTTGAGACAACTTGAGGACAAGTTGTCGGTATAGAATGCAGTATAGATAAGAAGTGACTTGACTTGGTTGCTTGTCTATGCTAGTACGTCTTGATGTATTGATGGATCACAGTGAGATGAGTTCTTCTATTTGACCGTTGTGAAGAACCTAGATCTCGGTGACTTTACGTTGATCTAAACATCGATAAGTTTTAGGTGAGTATAAGTTTCTGACCATCACTTTGACTTGTTATGGGTGAGGATTATATGAGATAACTCAAGATTCTCCACATCTTGGGTGGTGACAGTGCTTGTATGTTATGCTAGTTACCTATATCGAGTCACTGTATCCGTTTAGTATGATGATGTCCCCTTAAGGAGCTCAAAATGTTTATTGTACTAAACCCTACAGGTTGAGTTAGTTCAAGTACAATAATAAGGTTAAGTGGTACTACTTAAGGAATTAAAGAGATTATTTATTTTAAGTAGTCATAATGCTATAAATAATTAATGGACGTGCGATATCTCAAATATGAGGATTCGTAAGTCTAAGTGCGAGCCCGAATCAACTTCGGTAATAAATTGGCAAGTCATCATTTATTCTCTAGTTGAATGAATAAATGTTTATGAATTAATTTATGTTCTGGACTGAACATAAGATAATTAATTCATTTTAATCCCATATTTATTCCTTGCATTTGATCCATGGGTTGTCCCATAAAGGCCTGGAGTTGCTGTTAATTTCACCTACCTCTAGTAGTGTTCCAATGTGACTCTGCTCGATTAATATATTATTTTAATACATCTCCAATATCTAGATAGATATTATCGATATTATTAGATATCAAGAGATATTATCTGATATCATTAGATATCAAGCGATAATTATTCTAGGTATGATTTATCTGTAAAGATATTATTATATTTATTAGATATGTAGGGATCTTATCTAAACAAGATTCTAAGAATGCATTATAAATATAAGGTGAGAGAAAATCAGAAGTAATCATATTCATTTATTTGTGATTTTTGAAACTCGCAAAGAGAGAAGTATGAGGTGAATTTTTGCAATGTTCTCAATAGATTGCTCTTACTCAGTATTGGAGAATATGCATCCGGGATACAGTCTAGAAAATCAAAGCTAGAGTTTGCCATTGATCTCATACCCCAAAAATTCGCAGGTAAACACGAGTAAACACCTACGTGTTGGAATTATTATATATATACATGTTAGGTATATAATCAATGTATCGTTAGATTCTCGAAAATAGGGTAAAATCTGATTTCCCTACACTACCATGCCATAGGCTTTTGAGCTTGTGTGACATTTATGGCCTAAGTGGGTTCTATGGCTTATGTATCACAATTTAAATAACGCTTCTTCTCCAAGTGTCATTGTCACATGTAATTTTTCTATTGATCGATAAAATTAAATATCAATTATATATCTATTTAATTTTAGAATCAATTTCATTAATAAAATAGAAAATATAATTAATTATTTAATTCATGATTTAAGTGAAATAATTTATTTATTATTTGGTGACGATTTTAATTGTATACACCTATATTAGATCAAATTAAAACAAAATTAGTCCGATTTAGATTTAAGATTTCAGTTTCTGGTTTCATCAATTTGACTTGATTCTCGACCAAATCATTGATTGTTGAGTCCAACTAAAACTAAATAGATAAAAGTATAATTTTAATTTTCAATATCTCATTGGTCCAAAAGGAAAAGTTCACTCCTCGTGAACCTTTATACTCTAGCATCATGAGAATATTAGATAATAAATCACGATGGTTCAATGATTAAGAAGTCATGAGAATATTTATATAGTATCCATAAATAATCACCATAAAATAGGTGAAACTCCATATTGTAATTGTTAGAACTCGATCATTAGTTTTTATTCTAAGTCAATACTCTGAACCAACTAAGTTAAGTTGCATGATACAGTTTTTAATATTTTAAGTCGATTGAGTGCGGGAAAAGATATACAATGTGAAATTGTGGAGTGGGTGAGATAATTGAAATACCAGTGGAGAATAAAGCACCACTTTTCAAGGTGTGAACTTGAATTTATTGATTCTGAGATTTACTTTTTACAAATGAATATTTCATTTATTGATTTTTCATAAACCAATACCCATTTTGAGTTTTTTTCAATAGATAACGAATAAACTTTTCTGCATCCACCGCATGCATGATCAGTATCTTCAACTGTTGGGTGGGGGCTTCTAGGGAGAAAGCTTGTCTTTTTAGGATAAGTATCTTCAACTGTTTTGAGTAGAGAAAAGGTGCTTACAAACTGACAAAATGTTTTAAAGTATTTGACAAAAACTTTTCCAGAAATAATTACAGACTAAAAAGTAAGATTTTAAAATATTATAAATTTTGTCTTTTAAAAAAGTAAAGGAAAGAAAAACGCATTATTTACATAAACAAGTTTAGAGAACTTTAGTTACTAGTTCCAACATCTTGAAAAAACTCCATAATTTGACCTTGACAGAAGAAAAACAAGCCCTTCTTTCATCTCCGTAATAGACATGACGATTAAAAATCAAATTACCAAACGCCCCAACTTTGCCTTTGGGACAGTCTTGTTTGAGGATTAAGATTTGGATCTATATATATATATATATATATATATATATATCGACATCTATTAAACAACACCAATAATAAAGCCATACTATACCCTCCTCGAGAGAAACTAGTGATGATTGCCATGAATGCTGCCCTCGAGGACGTGTACAAAGTGCCGATTCCCCGCAGCCCGTGGATCCCGAAAGGAAGAGTAGAATCTGGTATATATATATATATATATATATATATATATATATATATATATAAATGAATAACATATTGACAAATTTACATATTATTTATGTATATAATGGGATTTTTGTAGTCATTTTTCAATAAATTCAAAATTATAGTTACTAATTCATTTATTTGAATTTATAATTTACATATTTAACCTCGTCGTTAATATTAGGAATGAATTTATTCAAATTTCTTAGGTTTCAGAAATATGATATATTCAAATGCTTTGATTTTCAAAAATATGATATATACATTATTTGTTTCCAAAATCATCTACAATTAACAAAATAAATTAGGTTGGAATTAATAAGGTTCGAACTTGAGACCTATCTTTTAAAATCCTAATCTTTTACCACTTTGTCCAACAATAACAATTATATCAACTTATTGAAACAAATTGGTTTTATACATTTAGATTTGCTCTTATCTTTGATTAATTCGATCTTAAATGAATATTTAATTAATCAACAAAGTTAATAGGAAGCTCAATGATATTATTAAATAATCAATGAATCAAAATAAATACAAGCTTATCAACTTTTTAGTTGAAATATTTGAAGATAAAGATGATCATAATGAAAACATGATAATCTTTCATCAATATGGTCATTGTGTAATACTATTAACATAAATATAGATCCGGAGATATAATTGTTCTATTTTTAATTCTATTATTATTATTATTATTATTATTATTATTATTATTATTATTATTATTATTATTATTATTATTATTATTATTATTATTATAGTTTAGGGGTTTAGGATTTAGGATTTATGAGTAAAGTTGTTTAAGGATTTAGGCTAATACTCATATGATGCATTCGTCCGAACGTTTTAAATGAATTAATAATTATTAATTTAAACTAGTGATCAAAGACCGTTCAAATCGATCTTAGATAAAATAATAGAGCAATGTGATCAATGTGTGATATTATTAGCACAATTATAGTTGTTTCTTTCATTTTTAAACTTTTTAGCATAAATTTCGATAAATGTCAACTTTGTAATAATTAAAGTATTTCATTATATTATTATGTTGTCGCACTACAATGCACGAGCATCATATTGAATTAATCTTATATCTTATAGAAATAAATATAATAAGAAATTAGTGAAATTAAAATAAATTACATAATAGAAATAATGTCATACATTTGTTATATCTTTTATAATTTTATAACACTATTGGTTGTAGTAAAAAAGATATTAGTAAGATCGAATATAATAAATTAGAAAATATAAAGAAATGACTATAAATGTTAGAAAATATCATCGTTGACCACATCGATCAAATTATTCCATAAATTATACTATATTACATGAAATTAGTGAAATTAAAATAGAAAAGAATGACTATAACTAGGGTGGCTAATCGGGTTGGTCGGGTACCTACTCAAAAATCGGCACCGACCCGATTATTACTAAAATATGCTACCCGACCCGATCCGATTTTGTAAATCGGTGCCGAATACTCCGAGTCGGTATCCGATCGGTATTCGGCACCAATAATCTGACTTGGTTATTTTTAATTTTATATATAAATCTATATATTTATTGTAAGTATTAGTTTATTAGAATTAATACTATTAAATAATAATAAAATTCTTCCTAGATGTACTTTTTGTTTTTGTTTTTTGTATTTATTTATTTTATTTTTATTTTTATACAAATCTATATATATGTTGTCATGTTACTAATAACTATGTTAGCTATATATATGGATATTGTATTTTTTTCTTTGTGTTTATTTATTTATTTTATTTTTATTTTTGTACATAATTTTAGATATATAATGTTAGCTATATACTCTCATTTGCCAAGTTATAATAGCATATCATGTATTTAAGGGTATATGTTATTTTTAATATTAAGTTATAAATTTCACATATTAAAATTAAGAATAATAAAACTATATTACAATATATTAATTTCAATATATTAATTATATATTTAAATATATCAAATATAAATATTTTAAAATCGAGTATCGGGTATACCCGATACAGCCTCACCTAAAAGCCATACCCGACCCGACCCTACACCCGATTTTCGGGTGTCGGCACCGATGCAGAAATTTTGGGTCGGGTATCGCATCTCCACTACCCGATACCCAAATAGTCACCCCAACTATAATGGTGAGAATAATGTCATACGTTAATTGATTGACCATATCAATCGACCATATAGAAAGTAAGCTTCGACAACAGGGTTTATGATTTAGGGTTTATGAGTTTAAGGTTTGAGGGTTTAAGAATTTATGTAACACCCCGCAGTTTTCGCCTTAAGAAAATCCAGTAATATAAATACTGAGACGTTACGTAGGTCCCTATTTCCCGGATAAGAAAATTCTTGTAATGTTTAAAAAAATTGCATGGTTTCTAAAGTATCAAGTCTCACGGGTGAATTGAAAATTCATGAGGTTTTAAAATTTGATCCGGCTCGATCAATAAATGAATGATTTCGAAAATTTATATTTGAGACATGAAAGATTCGAAAGTCATAACATGCATATCATATGACGTGAGTGTTTAAATTACGTGGAGTGTTATATCATATGACATATGAAATTTTAATGTTCTATAGTAATTCAAATTATTTCGAATTTCAAAGTATACGTCAATTTTTATTCTCGATTGAGAATATACGTGTAATTATAATTAATTACTATATGATAAGTATATGATATATTATTATATGTCAAGATATGTATTTTATTAGGTATGTGTGTATGCCTTGTGTGTGTATCATGTGTGTAGACTAGTAATAGTCCACACAATATTTTGATGTGTGATATTATTTATTATCAAATAGTTAAAGATATTTTTTTTTATTCAAAAATCAGCCATATGAGGGGTCTAAGTATGGAAATGATGGCTAGGAGAGAGGGAGTGTAAGAGTGTGTAAGAAAGTATGCACATGCATTGGTGCATGTCATATCATGATCACAATCCTACCTTTGCTATCCCCTCTACCCTTATGAATGACCAGCCCTCTCCCACACTCTCTTATTCAGATTTTTATCTCCCAAAGAGAGTCATTCTCTCCCCTTAATCCTCAATTTTCGTAGCCCATTCCCTCCCCCATCAAAAACATCAATTTTCTTCCATTTTCAAGCTCAAACATGGAGAACAATCCTTCTATCCTCAAGGACTATCAAGGCAGCCCCTTTTCCCCTATATTATCATCATTTTCAAGAGCTTGGAGGGAGAAGAAAGAGCTAGGAAGAAGAAGAAAGAGAGTTCGAAGGAGGTAGAGAGTGAGAGAGATGTTTATGGAAGCTTGTAGAGGTAATAGCTTTCTCAATTCCTTTCTTTGTAATGACCGATTATTTTTCTTGTTGGAGGTGTCCTCCCTAGTTTCATATTAGTTTTAAGTTGGTGGTGGTGATGGTTATTGAAAATAATCGGTGGAAGGGGGATGGATACGCGAGAATGGAGTCTCGTTGTCATCTATGTGTAGTTTTGTGTTGATATGTGTTGGTATGTGACTTTGGCTTGTCAAAATGTTGTTGCATGTATGATCTAGCATGATATATAGGTTCCAATATGTTCATATCACGTTTCTATGGAAGTGTACAAGTTTTCTAAGCTTGGAATCATGTATAGCAATTTATTTTCGAAGTATATGAAAACTGCAGTGAACTATCCGAAAATATAGAAAGTGGCGTGATGTGTTTGACTATGTTAAAGTACTTGGAAAATTCTATTTTTTTAACCATATGTGTATAAATGAGTTTTGAACATGCATACCAAATTTTAGCTCCATCCGAGTCCATTTGCTATTTTTCAAAAAAAAAAATTTGAAGTTGCACGTTTACGAGAGAAAGGTAGACCTCGGCATAAACAATTTTTATCCCAAACCATGATGATTTTTGTCACTAAAACCTGAGCACGTATAAAATAGACACATAGATATTTGATTTAGTACATGTTTCATAATTTTTGGCCTATTATTTTGGTCGTGGTGATTTTTATAAAATGTACAAACGTCCAGTGGCTTTCCGAAAATATTCTAGGACTATTTTATTTTAAAGAGAAATGTCATAGGGTTACAGAACGATTCTGGATACCAAATATTTATGGCATATAGAAGAGTTCAATATCTTTCCAGAATGACCACTCTCATATTTGTGTGATAAATACACGATTTAATATGAATTTTTGGAGTTCAGTGCGTATTTTATAAAAATGAGTAACTTAATGTAGTTAGTCAAATTTTCTCTAAGTGTTGGAAAAACGTGAGAAAACCCATGTTTGTGAGTTTTTATGACTTGTGAAGGGTGTTAAGGGTATTATCACCTAAGTATAAGTATATGAGTATGATTAATGATTTTTGGGACTAAGTGTCCGATCTTATTATTTATAAAGTGAATAAAGTGTGGTCATGGTTTTATGTGTACATATATGTCTAAACATAACTACGTGACACATGAATGTGCATCACGAAATGAGCATACGTTTTATCAAGGCATGACTTCATATTATGGTAAATCAACTAAACATGGCATAGGGTCATGATGCATTCTTGTTTTTAAAAATGACATCAAGCTTTGCTAAGTCATGATTTCAAAGAAATATAAGTATTGAACTTGTGATTAAAAAGCGTGCGTTACATATTGCGTATTCATCATTCATGAATAGATGAGCAGTTATGTGAATGTATTGAACCGTTAGTTCAAAGTATGAAAGTTAGTACCGGGAATAGGTAGACCTAGGACTGAGATGTATGATGTGGCTAAGTTATATCATGTCATGAGCTTAAGGCCTAGACTTGTCTTGTAGGACCTATCAAGCAAAAGAAGAGATCACCAGTTGAGATCAATCAGTTCACCAAGACGAGGTGGGTTATATTTTACAAGGTATCTTGGGTTAGTAAGCCCAAAGCTTTTAAAGTTAAAATTGTGAATACATGTAAAATATTTTGTTGTGTGCTTACCTTACGGGGTCAGTAATACTAGCGCCACCAGGACTTCGGCCAAGAAACCAGAAACGATCGGGCCTTGTTTCCTTCGGGATAAGGTTTTGTGTACACCAAGTCTCACATGGGTGTGGCTCGGCCGGGTCCCCATCCGCACAAAGTTAAGGGCCTTGGGGAGAAATCCCTTGGGTCAAGGTAAGGTAACACCAACACAGAAAATTGCTCGAGCTAAGGAGCTTCGGCTCAAGAAAAGAAAAAAAAATGTTTTTACATAATTGTGAAGTGGATTTCAGTTTTAAAATCTTTACAATTATGGGATATACATGCATGTCACCAGATTTCGTTTCTCGCAACAAGTTTTATAAAATGGGCAAGTTAACTCACTGAGTGCATTAGTACTCAGCCCAAAATCTCTTTCGAAATGTTTTGCAGGATGAGCAATTGGCGGGAGGAGGGCAAGACGACAGTTTCCTATGGTTGTGGTCTACCTTAGCGTGGGTCCTTATTGTCGGTTATGTTTTTGTGTAACGCTCCCATGTGAAAATGTGTTGCTCGGGACATGTAGCCCACAGCTAAGACCTAATCATTTGTGGATATGTCACCTGTACGGTGAAATTGAATTCGAATTTGCTTCATATTTAACTTCCGCGGGAACCGGAGTCCTCATACTCCGTGTTCGTTTAAGTAATTTGATTCGGGTATTCCCTTAGAGTGTCGATCACAGTTCTTTTATATCCCGTGAATATTTCTTTAATTATTTATTTATTTTATTTCACTCGATTGTGTTGAGCAGCCACCCTTTCGTAACGTCTTGGGTCTTGGACCCGAAACCCAGGCTGTTACAATTTAGGACTGTTCATATGTGATGCATTCGGCGAACGTTTTAAAGGAATTGATAATTATTATTTTAAAGTAGTGATGAAGACCATTCACATCGATCTTAAAAAAAAGAATCAAATAATATGATCAACCTGTGACATTATTTGCACAATTATAGTTGTTTTTTAATTTCCATTTTCTATCATCAATTTCACTAATATCTTGTAATTTCTTATATTATAGCACCTTTTATGAAATAATCGAATAATGGTTAATGCCAACTTTGTAAATTGTAATATTTCATAATTAGTATTTCATTATATTATTTTATTCTTGCACTATAATGCACGAACTTATTCTTGCATTATAATGCATGAACGTCATATTTAATTAATCTTATATCTTTTGAAAACAAGTATAATTTTGAGAATAATGTCATACATTGACCACATCGCACGTCGGTTGCCTCACACATGGTGTCGGGTGTCAGGCGCATTATATTCATATACATATTTTTTTACAATATACACAATACTACTATACACACATATATATATATATATATATGCTTTTCATAAATATTTAAAAATTGAATTAATCTTATTTTAGTAATAAATGGAGTTTAATAATCTTAAATCTGTAATTTTTTAAAAATATTGAAAAAATACTGATTTTAAAAAATAAAATAAATAAAACTTGAAAAAAACTAAAAAAGTTCTAAAAGAGAAAAAAAAAAACTAGAAGAATCGTATACAATAAGAGAGGGAATGAGGATTAGAGAAATATTAGTCAATTAGTAATATTTAGATTAAAAAAATATTTTAATTTTTTTTTTTTTAAATCACTCTCAAATTTTAAACAATCATAATTTTTATATTTTAAACTTGCTTTTTACAAATCATGTATTTTTACAAAATATTTTAAACCTTTATGATGCAATGGTTTTTTATATGTATGCTATCGTATATGCTTTGGGCACATGTTTGAAATATATGTTTTGTCTTGTTGGTTTTCTGCTTTGTTTGCGGTATAAATTAAGAAGTGTTGAAGTTCGGGGGAGTTTGTGTTTTGTGAAGAAAGACAAAATGGGGAGTTTGTTAGAGTTACTTTTAACTCTATTTTCTTCCTCTATTTTTAGTGTTTATTTTGATCTTTCTTTACGGTTTTTGTAGGTCATAATGGAGTTATGAAATTGTAATACCCCACATTCATGTAGCAGAGATTAGCTCTTGATTAAGAGCTTATGAAAATGGCATTGCATCCCTAAGAAAGAGTTGTTTAAGCTAGAAGCTTTTATGTTAAGCTTCGCGTCGACAAAAATAGAATTTGAGATTTGTTCGAGATCGATTCGAGATGGAACCTAAGATAAGATTCTTAGGTATTGTTTAGAATAAGAAGACCTAGATTCCAAGGGTCTTGAGATGATAGATACATACATAACGAAGTCTTGATTTATAAAATGGAGAAATTCAAATCTTTGTTTTTGTGATATCGGCATTTGCCGATTAAACCCTAATCGTCGGCTGAATGTCTAAAATGGTTTTTGAAGCCAAAAATATTTTTACAATCAAAGCTTGATGTTTATAATATGTTAATTGAGTTTAAAAGATAATTTCAAGCAATGAGCATTTTATTAGAAATTGAGTTTTGAAATCGGAACGATATGGATTAATAGTATGTATTTATAACATAAGTATTTTTCTCAAAAAGCGTGTATTCTAGGAAAGTGTGCCTCTTCTAGAAACATGATTATTCATCATGTATTAAAGAAAAAGAAAATGGAGAAAGTTTGAGAATGTTTCAGAATTTGGTGAATAATCACCAAATTTAAGAAAATAAAAATAAATAGAATTTTGGTATTAAATACTCATAAATTCTTTGGAGAACACTATTCATCACCATTTTCTTCACAATTTCGTGCCTCACACACACTACACACACTAAAATTTTGAAATTCCATGCTCCAATTTTAGAAGATCCAACCGTTGGATTTCAATCCGTCTTGATTTCGGTATAATTCTATCTCTAGAACACATTTATGGTTTGAAAATTTGAAAACGTGAACTTTAGAACATGTTGAATTTTCGGTCATTTGAGGAATTTGTGAAGGGGTTATGTTTTGATTGATTATTTCTTGGTATTATGATGAATTAAATGCTCACGTATTGTTTACCGTTGAAATTGTGAAGTATATGTTCATCCTTTGAAATTATGTGATTTTAGAAAATAAGGGAGGTCTTGATCTTGAATATATGATGTTAATAAGCTTGTATTTCATTCATAAATGTGTTATTGAATAGATATAAATATGTTTTGAGCGAGAAAACGTTTGAAATCGAACATATGTTGAAATCCCATTTTGGCCGAAACCCTAAGTCCTCATGATGTTGGATTTTTGATTTTATATGATCATTTTGAGTTCATATTTTAATTCTATGATATGAATAAAGCTTAAAATGATTTATTCGAATTTTTCGGCCGACGTATTTGAAAATTTTAGTTTGACGTCAAAAATTTGTTTTCAAGGCCAAAGCTTTGATCTTTGGATTTTGATGGTTGATTAATGATATTTGATGATAGTTGAGCATGTATAGAGGTTCGTCTAAGTTAGGCGACGTCTTGCGCGATTTTTGACGTCGGACATAAGCTACGTCTTAAGGGGTCATTAGGTTTTTGGCTAAGGTTGAATGGTTTAAAGTTGTTGTTGAGTTATATATGCTCTTTTAGACATATGAGGTTTGTTAAGTCTTGTTATATGTCTAAGATATTAGAGGATGCAATGACCCGAATGTTTATAGACCATAGCGTCTTATGTATCAAGAAAATATAGTCGTATCGACGACTAAAACAAAAGTTGTTTCTTGTTTGGTTATTGATAGGCTTATATGCAGCTTTATATGGATTGATGAACCAAATGAGAAGAAGAAAGAAGTGAAAGACGAAAAGTACAGTCGTCGAGTGACTGTCGCCAGGTGGGTATAAATATTTTCTAATATGATATGCTTATGCTTTTTATATTTTTAAAATGAAATGAATTGCATTATGAGCAAAGTTTTAATGTTAAATGACTTGCCTGTTTTGAGCATGAGCATGAGCACAATGCATTTACCTATCCACGGAAAAGAAACAAAGAAAGTATGAATTAAAGAATGTTACCGACGTCGGGTATGACCGTGGTATGGTACCCTTCAGGTCCATAAACACGGGTATGTTATGTTAAGATGTGTTTGAGGAGGAGGCTTACTCCTCGGATCAACACAAAGAAAGAAAGTCCATGGATATGGGAAGGAAAAATTATCGGCCGACATGAGACATGCATATGCATATTTTTATGATGCTATGAAATGAAAGCAAGTTGCTATGAATGAAAGCAAGTGTTTATTTATGATGCATGCACAGGTTATTTCACTAAAACCCCAGTGCGTTGCTAATGTTATGGCAAGTCAATTATATAGCCCTAAGGGCAATGTTTTATGTTTTCGCAGATACCCATCGAGTGCATTTTGTACTCATGCCCGCATGTATTTCTAAACGTGCGGTTGAGCTCGAGAGGATCTTGGAATCGAATGTTGTGCAAAGGAGCTTCTCTAAGTAATTTGATTCATGATGATATTGATAAATTGTTGATGTTATTCATTTGATGTTAACATGTTTTGTTGCCCAGAGAGTTATGTCATCATACATAATTCTCAGCCACCCTTCTCGTTGCCGAACTTTGGCCATCATTTGCTTTAAAATGTTGCTACGTTAAGTTGATTATAATCTTGATGATATCATTGATTTTGTTGGTATAATCTCGGCATTTTTGTTATAATGTCGACTTGATTCTGAGAACATGGATTCATTAAAATGTCTCTGAGATCAAGGATTTACTTGAGAGTTCAGAAATGTTTTTGTTAGAGCCAATAAGGTTATATCAAGTCTTTGAGACATTGTTAAACCATGCCTTGAAAAGTCGAAAGATTCTTATCGTTGTTAAAGCATTGCTTGAATACATACATTCTTAGTATGGTTATCCTTTTGTTATTATCCACTTCCAACCGTTGTTCTTCTTCATTCAAACTTTTATTATGATTTGAGGACCTAGAATCAACCTTTGTCAAATTCATTTAACTTCTTTGAAACATAAAGTTTTGATTGTTTCATGATGAAAATTTAGGTCACACATTGTGATCGCTTTGAATCATTGGTCATATTTGAAGATATTGATTACAGATTTGTTTCTTAACCCACGTCACGGTCCAATTACTTGACTAATTACTTGGTTAAGTAGTCGGGCTGTGACAGAATGTGATTTGTTTCTTAACCCACGTCATGGTCCAATTACTTGACTAATTACTTGGTTAAGTAGTCGGGCTGTGACAGAAATCTCCTATTTAATTGGGTTGAAAATCGTGGAGATGAAGCTGAAGTGAAGCTCCTAAATTCGTGGGAATGGTTGAAGTGGAGCTGAACAAGAAAGAGAGAAAATAGCTGCTGGAAGGGATGTTGTTGCAGCAGTTGGGTTTGTTCCTATTTTCAAGGAACTACCTCAATCACGTCCACATGAACGTTGCAGCCCACTCCAAGTCACGGGCCACGTCATAGATGAGCTTGGAGTCCAAGAAATGCTAGAGCTATAAATACTTGAAGGGCTGACACGAAAAGGTGTGGAGAAATAGCTATCTGTAAGCGAGTGTTATTTTCTGTGTTGCGATAACATTGTCTGTAACACTTGTTGTTTGTGTAAAGCTCTAGAGTCTGTTCTTGAGCGTTGTTTTAGTGAGATATAGTTTTTAGTGTGAGAGTTTCTTTTATTATCATCTTGGTATTGTCAAGGTAATATATTGTTTTTGTAAAATACTCTCATTTAGTGATTTTCGCCATACGGCATCTATAGGTTGTGTTAACAACCATTAGAAGAATTTCGCTTTGTGTCTTCCATTTTAAATTCGGCTGCATATTTACTTTGTGTGCTTGCGTACGTTACGGTAACACTGAGCACATCATATAGATCCAGACGAGCCAACACTTTCAATTGGTATCAGAGCTCTCTCTCGATACACTGAGTGTGATCCTGACAGTTAGTGCAACAGTTGTCTCAGTATGGATCCCAACAACATTGGCCAATATCGACCTCCAGTTTTGGATGGGTCGAACTACTCATATTGGAAGACGAGAATTCGTTCGATGATCAAGTCCATAGATAAAAGAGCGTGGCAGTCCGTGGAAAATGGGTGGTCCGATCCAAAAGTCACCGATGATCACGGTGATGTTACGCCGATACCATCAAACCAATGGACAAGAGAACAAGTGGAAGCAGCCACTCTCGATGATAGATCCCTAAATGCCATCTATGCTTCGGTGGACATGAATATTTTTAAGCTGGTGAAGAACAGCACATGTGCTAAAGATGCGTAGGACATCCTTCAACGCCATTGTGAAAGAGACACGAGCATCAAAGAATCCTGACTCCGCATACTCACCACCAGGTTCGAGAATATGAAGATGGAGGAAAGCGAGGACATCGACAGTTACACGAAGAGGATCATGGACATTGCAAATGAATGTCAAGATCTCGGTGACGCCATCAACAACAAAGTGTTAGTATCCAAAGCCCTCCGAACGCTTCCTACATGGTTTGCTATGAAGGTCACTGCTATCTAAACATCGATGACAATAGCTGCAATTGATTTCATGGATCTCATGAATACACTCAAAACACATGAGATGAACTTTGAAGAAAAAGGCACGTTCAGCAAAAAGAAGGTGATGGCGTTCACTGCTGGAGCATCATCAAGCAGCAGGGTAATGGAAATAAAGGAAGTTGATGATGATGATGAGCTCCAAGAAATCGATGTTGGGGTTGATGTTGCTCTAATCACAAGAAAGTTCGACACCATGGTGAGAAAAATAAAAGGGGCTAAGGAAAAACAAACAGATCCACCAAGAATTGAATATCAATCACCAAGGATGAATGAGTACACACCTCCAAAGCCCATCAGGAAAGTGTTTTCTTCGAATGAAGCATTCAGGTATGACTCCTCTAATATTGATAATATTCAATGTCATGAGTGCAAAGGATTTGGTCACTATGCAAATCAGTGTGCAAATACGCTTCGAAAAAGAGGAAAATCCTACTGGGTTTCTGGAGTGATGATGAGGCTGAATTCTTCGAAGGCATGGACAAATCTGACGGAGAAAAAGAAGATGGTGCCTCCGATGTTGGCACAGCATTGTATGCCACCTTCGAGAAAACTCTGTCCGATGAGGAGGTTGATGATGTGGAGATGTTTGATCCAGTATCAAACAGGTATGGACTTGATTACTATTCAAATATATTTTGCCTTTTTGGTCTCATCGATGATGTAGAAGAAGAAATTGCTTGCAATGAGGACACTGCTCTTATCATTCAAGAGCTCTCAAAGCTCTCTAATGAACTCCTTGGAAAGTACAAAGAACAAGGAAAGGATCTTGAGATGACAAGGGATGAAAATACAAAACTTAAAGCATCTCTTGCAAAGTTTGAAGGCATTGTCACTCAAAAGGAGATAGAGCTCAACAAAGTGTCAACCCAACTTGAAAAGGAGCAAGCTACGATCAAAAGGTGGATAGCAACTTGACATAGGTATGATAGTTATATGCCTACAGGTTTAACTATCGCGATCCGGGTTTTTGGTGGCGGGCGAATCGCCGGTGTGAAGACAACACACCGTAAAATACCAAGATGACTATACCACCAAGTGGAAAACCATTTGTGAAAGAAGGTATGAAGCCCAAAAGAAGAGAAGACAAAGGAGGTATGTGTGTCACTACTGTCAAACTCCTGGTCATATTAGACCATTTTGCTTTCAAAGAAGAAATCACGAAAGAATCTCTTCAACAAGTGAGAAACAACGGGTAGTCAAGCATAAGTATGTCTGGGCAAGAAAAGATGAACTGAAATGTAATATTGTGTATACTTCATTAAAGACTAATGTTTCAGGTTCATGGTACTTTGATAGTGGATGTTCCCGTCACATGACAGGCAACAAGGCGTTCTTGTTAGAATATCAGTCGTATGACGGTGGAAATGTAAGTTTTGGTGGAGGTTCCTAAGGTAAAATCGTAGGTAAATGTTGCTTGAGTGTATCAGGTTTGCCCACTCTCAAGAATGTTTTTCATGTTCAAGGTTTAATGGCAAATTTGATTAGCATTATGTGATGAGAATTTGCAAGTTAAGTTTGATAAAAATTCTTGTGAAGTGTTTGATAATCATAATCTGTGCATAATGAAGGGCCAAAGGTCAGCTGATAATTGCTACATGGCAAATAAACCTAAATGTAACAAAGCACAAATTGATGATGGCGTGTTATGGCATCAAAGACTAGGATATACTAACTTTAGAAATCTTGACAGGTTAACTAAGCTGGAAGCTATCAGGGGATTACCAAAGATCACACAAGAAAGCAAGGTTGTGTGTGAAGACTGTCAAAATGGGAAACAAATCCATGCTATCCACAGTGTCGTGAACCATCCTGAACAACACTTCGGTACGAC
Source organism: Salvia rosmarinus (assembly GCA_036937905.1). Classification (NCBI taxonomy): domain Eukaryota; kingdom Viridiplantae; phylum Streptophyta; class Magnoliopsida; order Lamiales; family Lamiaceae; genus Salvia; species Salvia rosmarinus. Next base: position 41,774 of record JAODLM010000190.1, read on the forward strand.
CAGGTGTTTTGAGTTAGTTCACATGGATTTAGTTGGTCCCGTCGAAGTTGAGAGCATTGGAAGAAATAGGTATGTTTATGTTATGGTAGATGATTACTCAAGGTATACTTGGACCTTCTTTCTTCGTGAAAAATCTGATACGTTTGATGTGTTCAAAACCATGTTCGCAAGAACTTCTAACATGTTTGGTGTCAAAGTGTTAAGAATCGGGTCGGACCATGGACGTGAATTTGAGAACTCATCTTTTACAAATTTTTGTGAAAAGAAGGGTATTTTCAAGAGTTCTCGCACCAAAACACCACAACAAAGCGGAGTGGTTGAACGCAAGAATAGGACGTTAGTGGAAATGGCAAGGTCATGATGAGCTCGAAAATCTGTCTAAACGCTTACAGGCGTGGCGTGAACACAGCATGTCATATCAACAATAGAGTCAACATCAGACCAGGTTCTTTTAAAACTCCCTATGAAATCCTAAAAGGTAAAAAACCAAATCTCAAATACTTTCATGTTTTTTGTTGTGTATGCTACATACTAAATGACAGAGAATACCTCACAAAATTTGATGAGAAAAGTGACAAAAGCATTTTTGTAGGGTATTCTCTCAATAGTCAAGCGTATCGTGTGTTTAACTTAAGATTACAAACGATACAAGAATCGTGAACGTGGTATTTGATGACCGTGGAAGTCCTTTAGGTACACAAGAAGAAGGCATCAAGAAGTTACGGTGAAATCGGCGAAATGAAAGAGCACCAGTCGTCCACAACTGTGTAAGAAAATGTTGAGCCAACATCACCCACAACACCACCTCGAGGTCCAGAAAATCAAGATGTATCCAACGAGGATCTGGAGTTAAGTTCAACGAGGTAGTGAGAGATGAGAACCACACGGAAGAATTGAAAGAATCATCCAACAACTCAAGTTATAGGTGATGTTCATGATGGTGTTCGAACAAGAGGTAAGGCTCCTCTCGATTATAGAAAAATGATTTGCTTATCATCCATATGTACATCTATACGTGATTTATATGTTTTGTCTCCAAGATTGAGCCTAAAAATATCAAAGAAGCATTAGGAGATGAATTCTGGGTTATAGCTCTTCTTGATGAGCTAAATCAATTTGTTCGAAATGATGTGTGGTACTTGGTCCCTAGGCTTGTTGACATGAATGTTATAGGAACAAAGTGGATATTCAAGAACAAATCCGACGAAATTGGAACCATTGTTCGCAACAAAGCAAGGTTGGTGGCACAAGGCTACACTCAAGTGGACGGAGTGGACTTCGACGATACATTTGCTCCCGTAGCACGACTTGAATCCATACGACTTCCCCTTGCTATTGCATGTCACCTTAACATCAAGCTGTTTCAAATGGATGTCAAGGGAGCATTCTTAAATGGTGTTCTAAAAAAAGAAGTCTACGTCGAGCAGCCAAAAGGTTTCGAAGATCCACACAAACCTACTCATGTCTACAGGTTGAAAAAGGCTTTGTATGGCCTCAAACAAGCTTCGAGAGCATGGTATAGTCATTTGACAAATTTCTTGCTTGAATATGGCTTTGTTAGAGGTAATGTTGACAGAACATTGTTTATCAAAAGGGAAGATCGTCACATTCTCATTACTCGGTTTATGTTGATGATATGATTGTAGGTTCTACCTCACAAAAGATACTTGATGATTTTGCAGGTGTTATGTCGACAAAGTTCGAAATGAGCACGGTGGGAGAGTTGACCTATTTCTTAGGTCTTCAAGTCAAGCAAGGAAGAGAAGGTATTTTCATATCCCAAAGCAAGTATGCAAAGGACATGGTGAAAAGATTTCAGCTAGAAGGAGCCAAACACATGAGGACACCAATGGGCTCCTCGGATAAGCTAACAAAAGATGATGCTGGAGAGGATGTTGACCCAACACTCTACAGATCAATGATAGGAAGCCTATTGTATCTTACACCACACCACTGCACCTCATGTCGGTGTTTGTGTATGTGCTGTGTCAAGCTAAGCCAAAATGTCTCATCTCGCGCTATTAAGCGTGTTATCGTGTATTCTTGCACATCCGAATTGGTTTTTCTTTTCTAAAGATACGAACACTAGTTTGGTTGGGTATAGTGATTGATTGGGTGAGATGTTGATGATAGGAAAAGCACAAGTGGAGGGTGTTTTATCTTGAAATAACCTCGTTTCATGGCATAGTCGTAAGCAAAATTGTATGTCTCTTTCAACCTGCTGAATCAATATGTGGTTGCGGTGTTTGTTGCACACAACTCTTATGGCTTAAACAAATGTTGTACGATTATGGAATGAAGGGTAGTGATTTAACTGTATATTGTGATAGCATAAGTGCAATAAATATCTCAAAAAATCTTGTCCAACACTCTCGAACCAAACATATTGATATAAGACATCATTTTATTAGAGATGTGGTAGAACAAGAAGTGATTAAAATAGATTATGTGAAAATCGATAGTCAAATTACTGATATTTTCACAAAACCTTTGGATTTTGAGAGATTCACGTGTTTAAGGAGGTCATTTGGCCTCTACCTTCATGAGTAAAAATAAGGTGTGTTTGTTGCATCTTGTTTCTCATGTTTTATCCTAAAAGGATGCAACTGTTTTTGCCTATGTTGTACTAACTGTTTCAATGACATGTTCTCCAGCACAGGCTCAGCATTGTGTGTATATTTGTATTTTTAAGGGTACAACAACACCAAAGTAGTTTGGGGGCACGGCGTTCGTTGCGACGATGCTACCTTACAAAATGATAAAACCATGATTACTTTCGAGAACCTAGACTAGGGGCACGGCGTTCGTTGCGACGATGCACTCTACGTCATAAAGAAAATTGAATTTTACGTGGTTACGCACTGTTTCATGTTTTAATAATAAGTCGAGTCAATGTGTTTGGAGATGTTAGGTAACATGTTGGTCAACAATAGGTTGTTCAAAAATTTCGGAAGTCGGTTTGTTTACCCTATTTTTAGGGATTTTATCTCTCTTTGACTATATCACTGCGTTTGATCTGTTGGAATTCACATATATCCATATCTTACCTCAAGATCTACCAAATTTTTCAAAAATAATTAAAATCTGTTTTATAAAATTGTTTGAGGTATGTTGGATAGATATTTTTGGGGTATATATATATATATATATATATATATATATATATATATATATATTGTTATTATTTTATCCTCATCCTCTTATTTTTGCTCATCTCTCTCTCGCCTAGCTTAGGGTTTTAATCTCTAAAATTTCACAATGTCTTCACCCCCTTCGTTTTCCGTTGAGCAACTCCGGCAGATTCTAGCAAACCCAGAGGATTGGGCGAGACTTCAAGCAGCGATTTCATCAGCCATGAAAGCAACACCATCCACCGAGCGCGATTTGAAGCTCTCGCCCCGCCATCGTTCGGAAGCTCATAGCAAGCAGCCTCGCACTGCTACCACAGTCGTTGCAACAAATGTCGCCGAAACTACCGCACCCACTGCCACCATTGCAGAACCCTCCATCACCGCAACAATGTCCACATCAAACCCTGAGGCCGACTTCCCACAGGAAATTCTCAGTCCAGAACCGATCTTCATGTTTGTTCCCAAGAAAACAGAGAAAGCAAAATCTTTAAAGAGAAGCCGGAATGAGGAGGGATCTTCGAAGGGCAAGAAGAAACCCACAAGGCGATCAGACCGAATCTCTAGACAACCAAGAAAATCGGGGCCTAAACCTCCGGTGCAAATAAATCTAATTGGCGAGGAAGCTCCACCGCCTGAGAAGAAACAAAAAGAAAAGAAAAGACGAAGAAGACTCAACAAACGGCGGTTGAAAGCGCAACTCCAGCGGAAGGTTCGTCAACACCAGACAAAGACGAAGAAGACAAAATTAAGGGGGAGGGAAACACCGATGAGGGTGCTTCAATTCCCCAAAATTCTGATCCGGAGGATGATGTGCTTATTCAAGAGGTTCTTCGTCAGTTGAAAAGGGAAAAGGTTAGAGAAGGAAATGAGAAGGTTGCTGAGGAAGCTGCTGTCGCCTCAGAACCGGAAGCAGAGACAGAAGTAGCCGGAGATGCATGTAAGGAAGTAGAAGAAAAAGAATCCGAGGAAGAGTCTATGTTTGGAGACTCTGAAATTGATGCCAAGAAGGCTTTCTCCAAGCATTTTTACACAACCACGTCAGCCGAAAACTGGGAACACTTTAAGACAATAGCTTGCTACAGCGAACGACGGATAGAGGTAACACCACTCTGAGTACAACCCGTAAACTTCTAATTTCTAGAAAGTTACTCTCGTCCGTTCTTGATGTTGAATCTTATGTCAAGAGGACAATTCAGATGACGTATACTAATTTAAGCTCTTCTTTTGGTGACTCTCTATCAAACAAGTATGTGAATGTTTATTATAAGGGAAGGGTGTTTACTATCAATCCTTTTCTGATAAATAAATTGTTTGATCGTGATGATGTGGTTGTTGAGGAGGTGAAATTTTTTGATGAAGTGGCCGTAGTAATCATTGGTGGAAAGGAGAAGAAGTGGAGGCAACTGATGAAGGCGTCAAGCTTGACGTATATGTATTATGTTCTTCATAAGATAATGGCGAGTAACTGGATTGTAACATTGAACACAACAATCGTTACTCAACAACATGGAGCTCTCCTTTACTGCATTGGAAGAAATTCTCCATTCAATCTCGGACAGATTATCTTTGAACATAATACAGCTATTACCGGTTCTTCTCAGCTTGCTTCACTCCCGTTTCTCTCTCTTATTTACAGGGTTGAAGACTCAAGGCCTCAAAGAGATTGTCCAACCGTCCCAACTCGAAAAAATTCCAACTTACACCATCAGCTCGCAGTTGTTCAGTGGGAAGAAGGTCAATGACCTTCCGTGGATTGATCCACATGCTCCTGCCGCTGCTGATGATGAGCCTGCATCAGTGTCAACAGTGACTTCATCTCTGTTGAAGTCACTTGTTACTCGAGTTGAAGAGTTGGAACGTGCCTCATGGAGATTCCATTCCGAAAATATACAGAATCTCGGCTGGATCAAGGGTGAACTCAAAGGTATACTTTCTTCCCAAAGGGAGAATGGCGATGCCGAGGAAGAGGTGAGTTAGAGGTCAAGTCACGACGCCGCTAATACAGAACACGGTTACAACAAGTACATCGTGATGTACTTATTCTTGATCTTCGCTCGCTTTGATGAACAATTTTATTTTCTCTAAACAATCTTTATTTTCCACTCCCGTTTAGTTTCTGTTTTTATGTTGGACATCGTTGTTTTTGTTTTATGGCTTAACATGATTAAACCTTTATGATGCAATGGTTTTTTATATGTGTGCTATCGTATATGCTCTGGGCACATGCCTCGAAATATATGTTATGTCTTGTTGGTTTTTGCTGCTTTGTTTGCAGGTATAAACTAAGGAAGAGTGTTGAAGTTCAGGGGGAGTTTGTGTTTTTGTGAAGAAAGACAAAAAGGGGGAGTTTGTTAGAGTTACTTTTAACTCTATTTTCTTCCTCTTTTTAGTGTTTATTTTGATCTTTCTTCACGGTTTTTGTAGGTCATAATGGAGTTATGAAATCTCCTATTTAATTGGGTTGAAAATCGTGGAGATGAAGCTGAAGTGAAGTTTCTAAATTCGTGGGAATGGTTGAAGTGGAGCTGAACAAGAAAGAGAGAAAATAGCTACTGGAAGGGATGTTGTTGTAGCAGTTGGGTTTGTTCCTATTTTCAATGAACTACCTCAACCACGTCCACATGAACGTTGCAGCCCACTCCAAGTCATGGGCCACGTCCTAGATGAGCTTGGAGTCCAAGAAATGCTAGAGTTATAAATACTGTGTGGAGAAATAGCTATCTGTAAGCGAGTGTTGTTTTCTGTGTTGCGATAACATTGCCTGTAACACTTGCTGTTTGTGTAAAGCTCTTGAGTCTGTTCTTGAGTGTTGTTTTAGTGAGAGATAGTTTTTAGTGTGAGAGTTTTTTTTATTATCATCTTGGTCTTGTCAATGTGATATATTGTTTTTGTAGAATACTCTCATTTAGTGATTTTCGCCATACGGTATCTATAGGTTGTTTTAACAACCTGTAGAAGAATTCATCTTTGTGTCTTCCATTTTAAATTCTGCTGCATATTTACTTTGTGTGCTTGCGTACGTTACGGTAACACTGAGCACATCATATAAATCCAGACGAGCCAACACTTTCAGATTGGAAACACGCGTTAATTAGTTCCTCTTGAAATTAGGTAGAATTAATTATTTCAACTAATATTTTGATACAAATTTGTTAAACATAGTGAGAAATTTTAAGAAAAATTGTTAGGATATTTTTCCTACAAAATCGTGTATGAAATTGCAGAAAATAATTGCTACAAATATGTAAAAGGGCATATTAGTCATCAATTAATATAATTAATTATAAAATTAATCTACAAAAATCGAACCGATTCGATCTAAAATTTAGGGGTATTATGTATCTACATAATATGTAAAAAATCATTATCCAAATAAATATCACTAACCCTAAGTTGTTTAGCATTATCAATTATATCCTATACTAATGAAAATATTTTTAAAAATCTTAAACTATTAATTTTGTATCAATTGTATCCCCCCCCCAACATTTTTTTGGCTCTAGAAAGTTGCCGTAGATACTCGAATCATCATAATGTATTTAACGATCAAACAACATCATTTGTGCCATATAAATTTAAAAAAAATTACTAAATATAACGTGGCAAGTCATAGGAACTTTCTGAGTCGAAAAATTGATAGGAGACACGATTGATAAAAAATCAACAGTTCAAGATTTTAGTACCAAAATAATTTGAAGTTTAAAGTAATATTTAGTTTATTTATAATTATAAATATCAGCAAAATACAAATATATGACTGAAATATAGATTTGGTATTGAGTCTTAATCTGTTCACGATGATATGGTCTCACACAAATTTTGGCGCACATGAAACGGGGTCAAATTTCCCCTGCTGCTGAACCTAATATAAATCAAAATCTCCATGACTGGCAATAACTTATATGAAAACAAACATACACTAAATGCATAAGTAAGAAGTTAAAAAAGAATATCTATAAACAAGCAAACCAATTTTTTGCTTATTGTATATTTCTATAAATCCATCATCACATTTCAGTATATATGTATGAGATGTCCTTAAAAAGAGACATCAAAAGGAACACTGGTATATAGTCCTATATCTCTCCCACATTGCCCTTCGTTTTTCAATCTCCAGTGACACGGCCTTACAGATGCCTTGCGGCTCCATAAGAGCTGTGGGTAGTAAAAAATAACGCGATCATGCAGTTTGCTGCACCGTGCAATCAAGCTTTCTGTTCAATGCTGAACTTTCTTTCACCATTTCTATGGAGCTTTAAGAAGGTAGATGCAGTAAAGAAATGAATGCGAATATAATCGTCTTTGATATGTAGATACCGGAGGTTTTTCCCAGAAATCAGCTGGCTTGTCTCTTGAGGAAGGGTTTCTGGCAGATTAGGAGCCTCTCGTTGCTGTTGCTCTCGATCTCCACTACTCGTGCATCCCATTTCAGATGCGTTGTTAGGGATCTTGCAAACTCGATGAGGGGTGGTGTCCTCAGAATCAACCATCCCTGTGTGTTTTCCCGTTGATCAGAAAAGCGAGATTAATCAACGAGATGCACACGAGCAAAATAATAGCCGGTGCTCTAGCCATAGAATAATCTTGAAGCCATTGCACGTAAACGAACATATCCTTTAGGAATATGGTTAACTGGTAAGGGTTTTGTACGGTGCATGCATCCATCCCATTTAGGGTTCACCAATACCCAATTAGGGTTTATTAATCCACAATTAGAGTTTATTAATCCTAATTAAGGTTTAATTAGAGCGGATGCACCGTGCATCCGAATGCGCCGAAGTGTTCCTCTTCATCGTACTAACTAATCTAGACTTAGAGAAATTTGGATAAGTACCAAAGATCTAATCTTCAGCTTTTAGATACGAAATGAAACTAACTTCCACAATCTAAATGGTCCTGCCTCAGATCTTGATTATGCTATTCATTTATGCAAATCGTGAGGCAACTCTACTTTGTCATTTATTGCATGCGTTATACGTGAAGATTCATATATTGCTTCATAAATCATCATGAAGCACAGACTTAGGTATATTATTTGGAAATCGAAGTCGAAATTTATACCTCTGGACGAAGTAAGCGATCTATCTCAGCAAACATGTTTATCATTTGGCATTTTGGCTGCTCCGAGAATTCAAGAGAGAGAAGTCCTTCTGCGTGAACTAGATCATACGTCCTTGGATATGATGGAAATGGTTCGCACCTGCCAAAAAGATATAAACTTCAAATCCAATAGCGATTCAGGAGGAAAGCTCAAGAAAGAATCAAAAAGAAAGATGTGCATAATAAGAGAAGCTCGAGACTCCTCATTTTCATCGATTTGCATAGGTAACTAAATTTGGGAAATTTTAAAAAACAAACAATACAATCCTCAGAGTTTAAGGAAGATAGCAATTGAAAAGAACTTTTCCTCGGATTTATAATGGCTACAAAATTCCAAAATACAAATGACAAATGAAAGGTGTCTCAAAAGAAGGAATCGAACTATGATTAATATTTAATGGAAGTTAAGGGCTACCAGTTATGCAGCACGCCAATGAATCCCAGTCCACTATTAAAGGGAGACTGTTACGACCACTTGTGGGGACCACGTTCATAACCCACACAGATTTCTTAGTTTCTAACAAGGCGGCATTGAAACCTCCCAAATGTGCATTCATGTCCAGCACATTTCTCAGCATGTTATAAGGTGGAGAAGGATCTTCGTCGCGGGCCTCTTCGGATGATCCGAAAATATGAGGGTGAAAGCAGCGACCAAAATCTTGGACTGCGGTTTCCAGTTTACAGAATCCTCTGCAAACTCTTCTGTGTTGTAGCCTACTCGAAAAAAAAAAAAATCAATCAGGTGATGCTAAAAAAAGGTAGCATGTGTATTCAGTACGTACTACGTAATGCTAAGATTACCATAACGCTCGAGTTCAGCTGAGGTCAATGCCGACTGTGAAGGCCATTTTCTCCTATCTTCAATGGGAAACCAACGGCGACTTTGAGTCCCTCCGATGCATGCTGGGAGCGGTCGATAATATGGGGTCTCGATATCGTGACCCTTACTACACAGAGAAAACGAACCACTTTTCCTGGAAACACGAGCAAACATTTCCGAGCATGATGCATCACTTGCAAATGCAGCCATCAATTTATTACTATTATATCACAAAACAACAATATTTTGTTGAGTTGCAGCTAATTTACTTAGGCCTCGTTTGGTAGGCAAGATTACAGCAGACTAAATCACTGTGCAGATTGGTTTTGTAACTCACGGTTGACCTCCGATTTGTATCCAATCTGTACAGTAAATGAGGCTATCGATCGCTACTATAATCTTGCCTACCAAACGAGGCCTATTATAGGCAAAGTGTCGCTTTGTCAATGGCTTTAAGGGTTTTTGCTAGCACAAGTAAGGATTTATAGCCATTGTAGCATTACCTTTTAAAATGGCAATTCTTCTTAGTAGTCTTCTTCCACACGACAGTTTCATCTTGCTGTGGGAGCATATCCCAGCAGAGATTTTCCGCTGCCAGGCGCACTGTATCCCATTTTTTCAGGTTGGCTTTGTTGCGTAGGGAATGCTGAGAGTTTATAATGGGATCGGTCCACACAAAATAGCCACCAGGCCGCAACAACCGATCAACTTCAGCCAAAAATATGCCATCTGCATCAAATAAGATAAATACTTTATAGGAAATTTATTTTGAATGGTAATGTTTTCTCTGTAGCATCTCAAACAACACAAAAGCATCTAGTTTGCAATTAGAGAATAATTAGAGATTGGGGCAGAACTCAATTAAATCTCATTACAATTGCATTACTTTGCTTAATTAGTATAGGTCTCCATGTAAGCTTCTCCAATAAATCTTCTTTGATATTGTCAAAAGGTATGATAAAGATAAAACCGTGATAACTATATTGCCCAAGTAGTTTTTGAAGATTCAAAACGTGATGAGCTAAGAATCATCTTTCCCAAGTTTCAGAACTGATGCTTTTATTTTTATGTAAGTGTTCTTGGAAAGAATACAAGTTCTCTAGAATTAGGGATCTATTAGGTGTGAACCTCATTTGAGGTAGACATTGCAACATCTGAAGTGATTCGAGTAAATATAAGATATAAAAGGAGGTTCATTATTTGGGAACCACCTCAACGACTGTAATGTATAGAATACACACATAGGTACGGATACTCAACCTGAACCGCATGCATCTAGCAAATCATCAATTGATTGAACTTTGTCTATGACGGCATTAGAGCATAATAAGTAATAAAAGGTGCATCCAAACAGTGAAAAAGTTGTTGCATCAGTTTAACTCCGTTACATTATTTCACATGCGAAATAATCAAAGAGTAATTATTGAAGAAAATATGTTCTCAAATATATTTTCATGTCCAATCCAAATGTAACTTCTTGGTATTTTCTTTTGACCACCAAAAGATATAGATGTTCAAAAGAAGAGACAAAAGGAAACACCCACATTAACAGAATCAAGAGTACCTTTTGTATCCCAATCAACTCGACATCTCGCACAATGAATCATGTCAAACGATATAGATGGATATGGAAGTTGCTTAGAAGTAAATGAACCGATCATTGCCGGAAGACCCCTTTCGAGAGTCAGCTGAACTTGACTACCTGACGCCTCATAGTTTGCTAAACACATGGTCAATAGTTGGTATGAAGATAAACGTGCCCCAAGACTGCCATAACCACATTCTATGTCCAGGATTGTCCTAACCTGAAAATGGAACAAAAAATTATAGATTTGTCACATCAAGAGTGCCATAAAAAGTGATTTGTAGTATCGAGCTGTCAAATATACAACTCTCTAAATGCAAATGATCCATTTCATTCTACACTTATAATACAATGTAATACTAAATCCATGATCAGCCGAGATTCGAAGATCCAACTTACAAGTTTATCTGTCTGCAATTTTAAATTCGATTCATTCTTTTTCCACTTAAGTGATTCTATAGCACTAATAAGGGCACTTCATTGAAAAAGTGCCGAATCATGCAAAGGAAAAACATGATGGTTTCACATACCCGGCTTGTATAAACGAGGATTCATTTCTTAGCCCAATTATTTCTGCAATTTGATGAGAATAGTCTTCAACATCAAAGGTAGAAGACACCGAACGAAAGGATATCTGGTCTTCATCCAACATCATCATCCTGCGATTACATGATGGAATAAAACATATCAGATAGAACAAAGACCCAACAACTCCAAATTCAACTACAAAACTCACCTCTTAGTCAAACTACCGGAAGACAGGACCTCCTGCGCTGTAATATTAACATTCGCAAACCAGATTATATCTTTTCCAGCAGGCCACCTAAGAGGAATCCGATAGTTCACAGGCGGAAGAACCAAGCAGTTCTGCTTGACCCATGCACACAATGGCGATCAGATTCTTCACCCCGGAAAATCCCAAAGCAAGATTTTCCGAAACATTGAAGCATGGAACATAGTTCTCCGACTCCTGAGAACAGTATTCTAATTCTCTATACCTCGACGAACTAAGAGAAAGCTCCCCGATTTCATACATGTCTGAGACGAGCTGCTCTTGAAGTCGCCTGTATCCATGGAAAACTTGCCCTCTTGAAGTTGAGGCTATGGAAAGCGACCACCAGTATGAACCAGTGAGAGCAAGAATCACAATGACTACTAAACTGAATTTCAGAAAGGCGAGTATCACTTTCTGCCAATTCCTAACAACCCCTGGACTGAAGGGATCAGATACGAAACCATGCTCGCCCAAATTGTGATTATTCGTGAAAAGAAAACGAAAAGGGTTTTTCATCAAAGATATATGTGTGCTACTATCAGCTCCATTTGGCTGATTTCGAATCACGTCTTCCTTCTCCAACTTATCTTTCTTCTGAGAGTCCTCCCAATAATAATGACTGTTACCGGAGAATCGCCCACCGCCACTCAAAACACCCCGGTGAAGAGGCCTCGACATTTTACTTAACTACCTAAACAACCCCAGAAAGGAATGATCATAACAGCTAAAGAATCAATACCAATCAATAAAGAAAAATAGAAAAGAGGGCAAACTGTGATTATAAAGAAACTGGTGAGTTTGGAATTGACTATTCCCAAATCTGATACTAGATCCTCTAACATCAGAAAATATAGCACACATCGTGATTTATGGAAAACACATAGATACAAATACAGGGCGTGATTTGGGGAGAATACATAGAAATCAAATCTTAAGGAGGAATCTTTATAGTGTACATGTGACCTGAACTAAAACTATAATTGAAATACAGAATCCAAATCAAGAAACCAATACAAGTGATGAATTAAGTAAGGAGATATCTGAAAAGCACAACTAAGATTCCAGTTACAGAAAAAATTATCACTGAATTGAAGCTGAAGTTAGTCCAGTTCAGATCACTCCGAAAACCGAAACATAAATCCATTTGAATCAATGGCACCAAATGAATCAAAACAAACACAAAACAACAACAAAAATTCTGGGCGTCAGTGTGTACCTCAAAAGATGCAAACTTTGGTAGAGCCCTCACTTTCAGCTAAATTCTGGGGCAGTTTTCGTGAATTTCTCACAACCCCAAGGTTTATTTGTCGTTTCTCAAAACCCTCCATCATTCCTTGATTTCACACTGCCTCCTAAATTCCACACTTAGCTTCAGATCACGCGTTACACATCACAGAGTCGGAGCAAGAAATTCCAGCTAGAAAGTAGAAATGAAGGAGATTGCAGCGAGGTGGAAAGGGGTGTTATATATATATATGCATACAAGTTGGTGGGACTCTGAAGTAATTCTACTGCGGAGTGGGATCCAATCTTATAAGAGGTGGCTCGGTTAAGATCTCTCTCTCTCTCCCTCCTCTCCCTCTCTCTCTCACACACACACACACTAATATAGAAGTTCGTACGTACGATTTATCTAACGTCGACAATTGTAATTTTGACTTATTTTTATTTCACTTGTGTCGAGCTTTTATAATTTGTAATCGAATCGAATCTAAGTACTGTCGACATATTTAGTTTTGTTTACTTATCAAGCTTTAAGTTGGAACTAAATTTATCGAACTGACTCACGCGAACTTCTCTATGAGCAAATTAAATTGTGTAACAATTTTTTGTTTATTATATTAATATTTTGCATTAAAATTCAAGATGTTAAATCAGTAGTTTGAATTAGTTTGAGTTTTTATCCATCGAATAAAATTTAATTGAGTTATAGAAGAGTAAATTTCAGCAGTTATATATTTTTTTTAAATGAACACAAATGTTTTTAAAATAAATATGGCGTGCAATAAATATGATGGAATTATAAAATGCGCATTATTAGCGATGTAACTATAATTGTGAGCATTAATAGTTACAAGTCTTAATTCAGGTGTTATAATACAAAGGGTGGTCTCCGTGAGACTCACTCTAATTAATCTTTAATTAATTAATTAATTAATATTAAATTAATTCTAATTAAAATTAATTAATTTAATAAATTATGATTATGAATTAATAAACATTAATTTTAAACTAGTAAACTCTAATTGAAATTAATAAACCATAATTTTGAATTAATAAACCCTAATTAGAATTAATAAACCTTAATTTTGAATAATAAATTCTAATTTTGAATTAATAAACCATAGTTTTGAATTAATAAACCTTAATTATGAATTAATAAAATCTAATTATCCTTACTCATCATAATTAATATATAATTATTTTAAAAAAAACATGGGTGAACTCACGGTGAGGCGGTCATAATACAAGATGTACTGGATTCCCTCTAAAAAGTGATAATTTCTTACATCTTTTTGAAGTTAATTACTACTATAATTTTTATGTAGCATATACAATAGATTGATAAAATTAAATGAAGGTTAGGAAGAAAACTAAAAATGTATAGAATCGCTCCCTTAACAACCGTAGGCACATATTAATAGGGGTGACTATTCGGTTATTCGGTCGGTTTCGGACGAAAAAATAACCGAACCGAATTAACCGAATTTTTCAAAAAATAACCGAACCGAATCGAAATATATTTCGGTTAAACCGATTTTAGCCAAAAATATTTTTCCAATCGAATAAATAAATAATATTATATATTGATATTATATATATAAAAATGGTTTATTTTAGCAAAAAATATTTTTTCAAATGAATATAAATAATATTATATTGATATTTATATATAAAAATACATTTCTATATGTTATATATATACAAATAGTTTGCAAAATAAAATAAAATAATTGATAGTATTATATAATAAATAAATAATATTATTTGATATAATAATGAGAGAGAAAATGAATAGGATTAAAAATGATATATTAAAATTATAATTCTAAATAAATAAATAACTATTATATATATATATATATATATATATTCAGTTTTCGGTTTTCGGATATTCGGTTAAAAAATTGACCAAATGAAAATCGAATTATCAATTTTAATTCGGTTTTAACGAATTAACCGAACCAAATTTGATTTTTCGGTTTGGTTCGGTTCGATTATTCGATTTTCGGTATTTTCTTCCACCCACATATTAACGCGTCCATGACGATATGACAATGTCATATGGATAGAGAAAGCAATTATATTTGACCGAATTAATTATATATAAATTTATTGAATTTACTCTCATCACTATAAGTAAGAATTAATTTAACAATTATAAATTTAACATAATACCTTGAATCAATCTATAAAAAAACAAAACGCCTCCATATAAACCATCCGAGAACTCAGAACATGATTTGTTAACACGAACTCATCTATCTTTTATTTTCTCAATTAGTAAAATATCCTCAAACTCAGGTCCACCACTCCAGGCTTATGAGTTCACTTTTTTTTTTCTTCTTTTTTCAATCTTTAATAAATGAGACTTGCGACTACAATTAATATAACTAGAATTAACTAAAAACTCATAAACCAAAGCAATGCATATCTAAAAAATGAACTGAAAAAATTTATCTATCGAAAGTGTACTTGTACGAAAATATATAAACTGAACAATGAATTATGCTTATACCATGAAAAGATGAACTGACATATGGTGGACATGAACTAATGAGTTAAATTAATTATAAACTTAGTTCTTATTTACTAGAGTTATTTTAATAAAAATATGAGTTTATGTAGCTGGATTAATGGTGGGTGTGATTCGTGAACTTGAGGCATGATTACGTGATGTCTGTCTTATCGAATGTATATATTCTAAGGTAAAATTTGTTGCAATAGTTAAGTTAATTTTTATTTATGGTAAAGAGACTAAATTCAATAAATTTTTATATAATGAAAATAATAATTTTAACTAAAAATGATTCCCTTATCTAGCGGTGGACACATTAATATATATATACGATGGGGAAGGGAGCGGTTCTGTAAAAGTGTATACATACATTGCACATCTTTATGTTTATATATTTATATCATATTTTGGATTTTTTAGATATTAAATAAAGTAAATTGTTTGGACGGATAAGGAATTGCATGGACTTGTCAATTTGTAGTGGCCAGCGCCATGTTTCGGTGGCATATTTATTCTCGAAAAAAAATATATAATAGAAAAAAAAGATAAATTTATAAAATATGCATTTAATATAACACTAGTTTTTAGAAATCGATTGATATTGTAACATTTCGTTGAAAACTTTTATACATATTTTTAAAAGAACATTGTCATTAATGGTTAATTAAGCCTAATCAGATAGTCAAACAGTGAGCAAATCTCGAGGAAATTAAATCTAAATTCTCTATGAATGAGTTTTATACTTGGCAAATGAATAATATAGTTAAAATCCTACTCACACTCTAGAAATCCAATGTCACCAATTGGAGAAATATTCTGTGTATGTTGCAAGTCCAACTGTTTGGACTTATTCTTTCCTAATTTGGCTGGAGGACACTGTACTTTTCTATTTACAATTATCAACAAATTTTAATTTCCTTTTAAGAAAAAAAGGTCACACTATTTTAATATAGTGAAATGAGCATGGTCATCTCGACTTAAAATAAAACTTGAATTTGAATCAAACAAGCAAGGTGAGCGCAAAGGAAATATAAGTCTATATATATATATTTATTTTATATTTGAAAAAAATCATAGTTTTTTATGAATTTATAAAATTATATATAACTACGGCTACAAATTTCTTTAAATCCAACGTGGTGGTCACACTTGGACGTAATAGGTTGGGTAGAGATATTCACCAACCTTAATAAATGTGAGCATGTACAAAATAGTCACAATCAATTTTCTTAACAATCAAAAATAGCTGTAATATTTAGCATAAGATACGTAACATCGAAATTTACATGACTACTAGATCCACCAGAGTAGCGGCCGATGCAATAGAAAATTGTGCAATTTGCATAGTTTTATTAATTTAGAAGGGGGATTAACTATAGCCAATCAAATTATAAGTAAACACTTGATTAGGTTGGATTAATTTTATCTATCCAACCTAATCCTACAAAGTAAACACCTCCTTAGGGAGTGTTTACTTTTCATGATTATTATTTTGAGGATTGATTATTTGATGAATTAAATATGTGATAAGATAATTTTTATCTATCAATCATTTGTTTACTACAAAGGATTAGGGGAGGATTAAAATTAGGATAAATAATTCTCTCTTTATTTGGAGGATTATTTCAATCCTACCTATATTGGTTGGATTAAAATTAATGAAGAACAATTCAAAGGATTAAAATAATCATGGGCTTTGAGATATCCTCAAATATTAATCCTTAAAAGTAAACACTTGATTAGATTGGATTAATTTTATCTATCCAACCTAGTCATGCAAAGTAAACACCAACTAAGAGTATAAAAGTGTTTGCATGAAAATAAAAAATATCATAAGTAAGATCATGTAATGGCGGATCTAGGGGGCAACCATTTTCTTTAATAACCTTGTATATTAACTCGACCATTGTTTTTCAATTCTAACACTTGATTGTCGGAAATTTTCGAGTTTACGCGCATGTACTCCTCCGTTCATCAAAATCATTCATTGATTTGATGACGAGTTTAATAAATTGTAATGAGTGTAAAGTAAGTAAGTATGAAAAGGTGTGTCATTGGGATAATAAATGAATATATTAATAGATTGTGAGTGTAAAAAAGTGGGTCATATGTGTTTTTTTTGTAAATAAGTTGATAGATTTATGGTAAAAATATAAAGTTAATGTTTCCAAAAAAGGAAAGTGAACATTTTTTGTGGACGGACCAAAATGGAATTAAATACACGAATTTAGTGGACGGATGGAGTATTATTTTTCTTCTAAATATAGGTATGCACATACACAAATAATGATGATAGATGTTGTCTCTGTGAATTTTATACGATGTGATATCAGAAAACACATATAATATCATACATTTCCTATGATATCATAATATAACACCACATATATATTTTGACATGGGTTAAGTAATTTTTTTCTTTATCTTTTATCGAAGTTTGATTAGTTCGAGGTGAAGCAAAGCAAATGCTAGAAGATATACTACTACATATTATATAGAATATCATGGTTTAATATTATATTTCGAACGGGTCATGGGCTCATGGCTGAGTTACAGCAAAAATCAGAATAAAAAACGCGAATAATCACATTCTGTAATGAAAAAACAAAAAGACAAACAATAAATTCGCTAACGTGTAAATTGGTAATAAATTGTGAAGCACTCAATTCAGAAGCAGCAAAATAATATGCTGCTGTCTTCACTCGTGAATATAGTTTGTGTCTTTTCACACTGCTGTATGTCTCCTTGTCTTGCTCTGCTTTCGTCTCTGCTATAAATCCTATATAGTAGTTTATTCGAATAATTATATATCTCCTTAATTATATATTATTTTTCTATTTCATTTAAAATATCTTATTTTTTTATTGGATTATCCCATTATAAATATCTCAATCTATTATAGAAAGTAATTATCTCTCCAAAAAGTATGAGTCCTACCCACTTTTTAACACTTTAACTACTTTATACATTTCTCCTAAACACATGTATCCAAAAGAAATGTGATACTTTAAATGAGAGGATGGAGTAATATATGTCTATTGTGTAACAATGTTTAGTTTATATTAACATTTTTAATACTCTATATGTTTATAATAAGTATATCATTTGTGGACTTTTAATAAAATTATTGGTGAATTGAATGATTTTTGAGTGGTATGAATGATGTTTTAATAAATAATGAATGATTGTTGGTTAAATAATAAAGAATAGTGTATTAAAAAAATGATACACTTTTTGTGGACGTCAAACAAGATATTGTGATATACTTATAGTGAAAAGAAAAAAAAAATTATACTATAAATAAAATATTACCATGACAATCAAGTTTGTAAATTATATAAAAATCAAAATCTAGTTTATTAATTGTATTCCTTAGTTTAAAGTGAAAGGAGGATAATAAATTAAATTTTAATTTTATATAATTTGTATATTTGATGAAAATATTCATAATTTTTGAAGTGTGGGTGAAATAGGAAATATAGATAAAGGATAAATAATACTTAAAACTCCAAACTGTTTGACACTATCAATTGTACTTTTAATTATTGAAAATGTTTGTTTTAAATCCCGACCTATTGATTTTTATCACTAAAATCCTAACAATAAGATACTGAACTAAACGATTATGTGTTGTAGTCATCTGAAGAAGCAAAGTATCATATCATCACGATCGATATCATGAAAAGGCAGAAATAATAACCACAACGCATCATAATTATCCGGCAAATAAATAGGTGCGGAAGATTTGATAAAACCGAGAAAAATAGATAAAAGCAAAATAAAAAGGATTTTGAAGAAATAATAGATAAAGAACCCAATAATAGAGAATATAATAATATAATAGAAAATCACACAATCAATCAGTTGCTTTATTAACCACAATTAAGTCAATTTAGATAAAGAATCGTATAGATAATGCAGTCTCCTAGTTTAGCAGTCTGTAATAGTAGATTAATATATGTTCTATTTTCGCTAGGTCTCAAGAACACAAAAAAACTTCCAAAAACACATAAGATTTCTTCTACTACAATTAATTCTAAAACCGTAAAGTATTTAGATTAATTGTATTATGAATTCCTGAATTCAACCACCTAATTAAAATTGTTAAGTCTTTAATCAGGCTACTAGCATGCATCGTAATGGCTAGTTATCTAGCATAAAAAAGCACTAGGAATCATAAATCATAAATTGACAGGTAAATAGGCTTCATAGATCAATTACATAAATTCATACTACATAATACAAACCTAGAATTAATAGAAATTTAGTTACCCATAGCAAGAATTAAATAGAAAGAAATAAAAAAATATAATTAAAATAAATAATAAAACCAATGTAAAAAATCCATAACAAAATCTTGAAGTATGAACGGTACAATAATAAAATCTATATTCTTGCAGGGAACTCTAAATTAAGTCTAACTCTGGAACATATGAAAAATGATGAACGATGATTGTTAAGGAGGATTATTTATAGGTGAATAAGGTTTCTTGAACCCTAGAAGAAATATATATCCTAGTTGGGCTCCAAAATAAAATAAAAAATGGAAAATTCAAAAAATTCACTAAAATAGGAAAAAAAATCAAAAATTATCTCACTAATCACAAGATCGCTTATGTTTGCATCACTACGACTTTCTTGTTTTGGCTTATTCTCTATCGTCCAAAATTCGAGTCCCGACTAGTTTAGGACCTACGGATATCTATCGAACTGTACTTTAATCCTATCCACTTCTAACTCTTCAATTTGTTCCTAATTTTCCTAAAAATGATAAAAATTGTCTAAGAGAATCATTTCTTCAAAATAATGCTAAGCAAATATTCTCTATAAACATGATTTCCAACATCAAATAAGACTCAAATAAACATTATAAACCATTGAAAAATCATGTTTGCCAACTCCCCCAAACTTAAACAATTCTTTGTCCTCAAACAAAGAAAAACAAACGACAAAATACAAACATGACTAAATAGATTGATGAATAAATGGCCTCATAAACTTTTAAATTCCAAAAAGAATTCTCACATGTGACATCCATATCTCAACATTACACAAATCAATAAGCATCATATGCAGCCTCTTCAAAATCAAATCCTCATAACATAGAACTATATATCAAATAAACTCTCAACTCTCAAGTGTATAAGGAATGATGTGTTTACACTTATATTTAAATTACACATAGCATCTACCATAGGTTTGCAAATAGTCTAACTTCTCCATCGCTTAAATGTGTGCTCTATAATTAAGATAAAAATAACGTTATTTTTGTTGTAATATAGGCTCTTTGGCAAGGTTGGATGTTTTAGGCTAAGTGACTCATTATTCCAACATAATTCATCAAACACTTCGACAAGTTAATGATACCAAAAATGTTCACCAATGCAATCTCATCCCATCAACCATGCCAATCATTTGGATTTTTCAACGTCAAACATCACAAATTATGAGAATTTCTCAAACTTTGCTACTACCACGCTCTTATATATATTTTTTCTTTTTTCATTGATTTTTCTAAGCTTATTCGGGTAGTAGCATTCATTTTTTTTTCTTTAGATTTTTGTTTCTCAATAAATACCAAATTCTCACAACTCATTCTCCTTCACACCATATCATTTTCTCAACAATAATCACTTTTAACACAATCCCCAAAGGTTAATCAAAAGAAATGAACAAGGCTCAAATGGGCTATGTGTAATACCCCGTAAAATTTTAAATTCATGGTTAACGAGAAATTTACCCCGGCTTGTTAATTAATTTTTTTTATATAAATGAGAAGATTAATTTATTAATAATCGAGCAATATCATAATGTGATCGGATTCAATAAATCGGATTACGAATGTGTATGACGATCACCGATTTCCGTTCGAACAAAACAAGTGAAGGGTCGTGATCTCAATTATTCACATTATCTAAAATTTCCAGAAATGGAAGGTTGACTATAGCTTCTTTTTTTTTTATACTTTTATCACTCATATCTCATGTACCATTTTCCCCTCTGCAACCAGATGCAGTCTGCAACATGAGACAAATTTGATCATCTTTCTCCCCTGCAAACAGTAGCAACCTCTGCGTACTTGAAACCATTAATTCCTATACACTCACATCCTCCTATACCAAACCCTTCACCACTCGACACATTACAGCTTCCCTTCAAACTCCTATTTCTTTCTGCAGACCTCTCATCACCCCAGGCACAAAGGGAAGAGGCAGAAAATCAAACAAGAAAAGGAAAGCATCAAGGTAAAAATCTTAGCTTCTAAACGTTATCATTCGTTTGTTTAAACAACAACCCAATTTCAGTTCTTTATTCATAGGAGTCTGCCTTCAGGTTCGATTGAAACAGAAACATACAACAACAAAAATCCTTCATCAAGGTAAGCTTCAAACCATTTGTCATTCATACCTTTTCCTCTGTAATAATACAAGTAAAATTTAAATATGCCTACTCAATCTTTAAATGAGGATCAGTAAGAAACCAACTGAAAAACTCAAAAAACGAATGGCTATGCTTATCCCATGAAATGCCTCCTCTGTCCTTTCACGGAGATGGCCGGACGGCGGCTGGCGTGGCGGCAGGAGAGGAAGACGAGCTCGAACAGGGAAGAGGCAGCGGCGATCGCTGCTCTCGGCCGAGGGATGAACGGAGGAGGGCCTGCGTTGACGGTGTTGAGACGCGGCGGCGAAGCTGGGGCGACGGCGGTCCTCCTGCCACGCCACGCGATGACTGCGGTGGTCGCAAGGAGAGAGAGGTGTGAGCGACGTTGGCGGTGCAACTCCGACGATGACGCGCTGCGGGCGGCAGACGGAGGCTGTCGTGGCGCTGAGATGAGAGAGAGAGGGAGAGAGAAGACGTGGGTCTTCTGTGAGTGAGAGAGAGCAATGTCACGGCGTTGACCAGCGACGGCGGCAAAGAACGGGCCTGGAGGAGGAGAGAGGCAGCAGCAGCCACTGAGTGGGGGGGATCCGGAGAGGCTGGGGTAAGGGTGTAGGTCTAGTAGTGGGTTTTGGGTTGGATTTGGGCTTTCCTTTAATTAATTAATTAGTTGGGCTGCATGTTTATTTCTATTTGGGCTTTAGTTGTAATTTTAGTTGGGTGTTGGGTTATTTATTCATTGGGCCTTATGTTATTTTAATGTGGCGGGGATGTTAATAGAATCATTGGGCCGAGATGAAGAGGCTCACGAATGGGCCGAACAGTGGGCCGAAGGGTATTAATTGGCTGGACATTTTTTTTAGGGATGGGCTTCCAGAATGGGCCTCTCTATTTAATTACATTGGACTCATAATTTAAATGTGTTGGGCATAGGTACATAAAAAATTGGACTATCAAGTTTTAATTGGACTTTAATTAATTGAAGTTGGGCTTTAATTAATTAAATCTTTTAGACTTAAGAAATTATTTAGATCAACTTTAATTAAATAAAGTTGATAAGCTTTAATTAATTATAATTAGACATTAATTAATTAAGTTACTTAAACTTAATTGATTAATTTAGATGGACCTTAATAATTAATTGAGCTAGACTTTAATTAATTAATTAAGTTACTTAAACTTAATTAATTAGCTTGAGAGGACTCTAATTAATTAAGAGCATTGGGTCTTAATTAATTAATTTAATTAGGTCTTGGCTAATTAAGTCATTTGGACTTGATCAATTAAAAGATAGATTGACCTCAAGTAATTAATTTACTTAGGCCATAGTTAATTAAAGCATTTGGTTTTAATTAATTAAATTAGTTGAACCTTATTAATTAATTAATTAGAAAGACTCTAATTAATTAGATGGATTAGACCTTAACTAATTAAATTGGGAAGAGCTTAAGTAATCAAATTTCCCTTGATTCTAATTAAGTTAAGTGGACTTTAATTAATTAAGTCACCTAGACTTAATTAATTAACCAATGTAATTGAACTTAAATTACCTATATCACTTAGACCTTGGTTATTTAAATTAGTTAAGAATTTTGTTGAATATGTTAGACGATTGCTATATCATATGCATCTAGATTGAGGATTTATGAATGAATCGCACTGTTTGATGAATTGTTGGGTTTGAGAGGTGAGAACGTGATTAAGCCTTCGGCCTAATCGAGAGTGATCGACGTTCAATTCTCGCATTGAAATCTCGCGTCGATTCGAGAGGATGACCTACATACGAATAGGTCATGCCGAAATTTCAGTTCGCATCTTATCGCTACGCGTTGATCGAAGGCCTCGTTCATAACGTTAGTAAAATTAGACCACCTCGAACGCAACTATAACCGAGCATTTTAAATATTCCAAAGAAGAGAACCCATTCAGCTCACAAACAGATAATTAACGAAATTCAAGAGCGATCTAACTTAATCGACTAAGATCAAGATCGAACAACAAAAGCAAAACTTAAACAAGCTTTTGTCATGAACCTCGTTAAAAGAATACTCTCTCGGTTAGACTTCTGATTATCCTCCAATCTTCGATGAAGATCCAGCGGGGGAGTAATGGGAGAGCTGTGCTAAGAGACGTCAGACCTGTTTAAGACTACAACCAGGTGGGCTTTCTTACGTATGAATAAAGCTAATGCTATGTTAAACAGCGATTTTCTTTCAAAAAGTTATGAATTGAAAATCTTTCAAGTTTTGTCTTGCCGAAAATATTTTGAGATTTATGTATGAGATCTATCTGTGTTGGTTTAGCCAATTATATGATAATCGAATTCGGGTCCTGAGCAGTTGATAGCTATCCTGCCAGGGCTAGTGTACACCTAACGACTGTGAGTCCGCGAGCGAACGGGCCGGTCATTGTGTATGGAGAGGTGACCCACTTTTCGTTACACCGATATTGTTTGTTGAAGGGGGCCAACTTCAAGAACAAAAATTTCAGATAGAATTGATTACAAAAGAACTTAGATCAAACTTTTAGATCACAAAGAATTTACTAAGCTTGGGCCTTTTTAAGATAAAACCCATCATTCATCGATAAGGAGGCATGACAAATTTTTACATATGTGTACATATATGGGTATCCGTTTTGGCCCGTGTTCACTGAGTACCTTAGACTCACCGCATATATTTCTAAATATGCAGGTTGAGACGTGAAGCTTGAAGATGGAGTGCCGAGCGAAGAGTTTGTCTTATTTTGAGAATGTCGAGTCATACCGCCTTCATACATGTATTATGTTCATTTCATCACAGTACACTCGCTTTTGTCGAATTCTTAGTTTGAGCTCTCAAAACTTCGCTCAATTAAGACCATTGTGGTGTTACACCAATTAATTCGGATCTTCGGGATCGACTTCTATTTTGAGAATATTTTTTTGACTACCTATATATGGGTGAATGATATTAGGATGATTCGATCTCTTGTATTGCAAGTTTCTTCCTTGATGGTAATTCGGGCATGTATGGTTAAGATTTATTCACATTCCGGCGTCTCTTTGGTGATGTTATCATAGATTGGATGACGTCGAGTAGGGTCAATGTTCCATATCCGCTACCCCTTTCTATTCCCCTCTTCTTATTTCCATTCCCTAGTCGCGAGTCACCTAGCGTGGCTATCCTTAGCCAGGCCGGGTCGTGACACTATGAAAGGTTATCGATAAATAAGGACAACGACTAAGATAAAGAAAATGGCTATGAAAGAATGCTTAAGATCATATCAAAATTCCTAAGCACACGTTGCAATCTCGAAGTAGAAGCCAAAGCAAGCTCTAGAGATGTACATATAAGTTTGAACAATCTCACTCAAGAATGAAACAAGACTATCAAAATCTCACATAGGCTTATTTCATGATTTTCATTCTTAGAGACCATCATATTAATCAATCAACACACGTCAACATCCAAGAATTCACCAAATAAGACTAATTTTTCCGTTCTCATCATCGGCCTCATCAATAATCACTAGCACATGCTTAGACACCAAAACCAAAAACAAGACAAAACAAAACTTAAGAAAACAAACAAAAAGCTTTTAAAACAGGGCTAAGACAACCACAATTCTCACCCCCCTCCAAAACTTATTTATCACAAAGGGAAAGATAAGTTTGCAAAAGAAGAAAGTGGATTGAATTAGCACAAACTCACCCGGGAAAATAAAGATGGTGGATAGTGCGGAGGTCATTCATGGACGTGCAACTCGCGCATCATCTTAATCATGCTAGCCATGTCTGACCTCATCAACTTCGTGTTACCGCGTGACCGCACCACGTTGCCTCTGTTGATAAGGCCGCAGTCTTGGCCGTTCTGCCGATCGCCGACCACCACCCTCGCTATATATATATATATATATATATATATATATATAGGGATGGATCAAATGAGAACTCATATTTTTTAAGAAATAAGAACTAATCATGTGCGTATATTTTGCTTGATTTGATGGTTGAGATTTATACTTATTTTTGAATTATTTTACGACTTTTCTTGTAAAGGTTATTATAATAAAATTATATTGATTGTAATCGGCTTTTTCTAAAAGTATGGGATTCTATGCTATATTTTGGTATATATTTATTTGCGAGATTTATCCTTTTATTTGTTTTGTTTTTCTTAAAAATTACGAAAACATAATTTCTTGAATATTGTGCTACAAAATTTTTTCGGACAAAATCATAACAAATATTTATGGCATCATTAAGTCTCAGAGATTCTTATTCATTGTTTTGCTAATTGTTGTACACAGATCGAACTATATTATTCACAGTTGAAATATATTTGCATAATTACCTTTATATCACGCACATACGAAACATATGTGCGCTTTGTGTGCATATTGGGTTACATTCAACATTCGTACCTCTTATAAGTTTGATTCTTAGTTCTTTGTTTTGTTTCGCATAACTACTTACAACCTTATGCACAACTATTACAATCATATGCACAACAACTATCTAGTTATGCATATTAGCCAAATTACATAGTTATATATATCATTTTTCCACCCATGAATTGCGAGATTTTCAGTGCGAAAATCTTATTTATAATCTTTATTTTAAGATAAAAAATATATTTTTACGTTAATTATTATTCAAGGTAGTTTTACTTTTTTACGTTAATTATTATTCAAATATGGATTTTAAATTTATAAGTTTGATTATTAATTACTGTTTTGTTTCGCGTAACTGTCTGCAATCTTATGCACAACTATTATAATCATATGTACAATTATTATTTTCGTGAGAGAGAGAAGGTGAATAACACAAAGGCGAAAAATCGGATTTGGGTGAAAAATCGTGTTTAGACGAATATTTAAATTTACCTTAATATCCCTAACACGTTTAAAACCATAAAATAGTCAAACTCATTTTTAAGCTTAAATTAAATGTGATCCATTAGATTAGATGAAATCTAGGGTGAAGATAAGTTCTTATTTCTTATCTTAAAGGGAGTTCTTCCTATAACCAACCCCTATATATATATATATATATTAGTTTTAAAGAGAAACCTAAAAAAACACTAGAAATGAAAATTAAGAACTCTAACACTAAAAACAAAACAAAAACAAAAAACATAAGACAAAGGCAAAACAAGGAAGAGAAAAGAAGAAGAAGAAAAACAAGAAAAAATGGATTACCTCCCAACAAGTGCTTAATTTAACGTCTATAGCTAGACGATACTTAATCAGCTTCACAAATAATTGATGACAGTAGCCATGGACACCGGAATGGGATCAGACTTGACTTAAAATAATGCTTGAGATATTGTCCATTAACTATGAACTTTGAACCATCGGGCTTTAACAACTCATAAGAGTCATTATCATTGCTCTTGTGCACAACATATGGACCCAACCATCTTGACTGTAGTTTTCGGGGAAATAAACCAAGTCTAGCATCGAAGAGCAATACCTCATTTCTCGAAAAGAACTCTTTAGTGCGAATGGTAATGTCGTGGAATCTCTTTTCCATTTCTTTGTAAATACGAGAACTCTCATAAGCCTCGTTCCTCCATTCCTCAAGCTTGTTTAGATTATATCTACGTGAAAAGCATGTCTCCTTGACCTCAAAATTGATCTTCCTTGTAGCCCAATATGCCTTCTACTCTAACTCAACAGGTAGATGACAAGATTTCCCATGAATCAACTCAACCGTTAAGTCTTTAATCAAGCAACTAACATGCATCAATAATGACCAGTTATCTAGCATTAAAAAATATCAAGAATCATAAATTGATAGGAAAATATGTTTCATAGATCAGTTACATGAATTTCTACTACATAATACAAACCCTTGAATCAATGAAAATTTAATTACCCATAGTAAGAATTAAACGGAAAGAAATAAAGAAAAACATAACTGAAATAAATAATAAAACCAGTGTAGGAATTTCACAATGAAAATTTTTGAAGTCTGAACAGTGAAATAATAAAATCTATATTCTTGTGGGGGATTCTAAAAATAAAGTCTAACTTTGGAAAATATGAAAAATGATGAATGAGGATTATTAAAATTTAAAATGGAGTATTTATAGGTGAGAAAGTTTCTTGAACTCTAAAAAAAATGTCCTAAATGGACTCAAAAATATAATAAAAATGAAAATTTCAGAAAATTGACGAAAATAGGAATCTCGTTAAAATTTTAAGTATTAGTATTATCTGATGTACACAAAATTTCTTGGTACCGCGGGTATCTATTAAGGCCAGCAATTTGTCGTTTCCATTTATGTAATTTGATACAAAATTATACTCAACAAATAATCATATTATTTATGTAAGATCAAATCCATACCAGATTTAACTCAACGAATCATCATATTATTCATTCAAATCAAATATATGCTTAAGCAGATGGCTGGCTTCGAAGATTGAGTAAGAGGGTGTTTGGCTGAACTACAAGTTCAAAAACAAATTATAAGTTGTTTTTAAGTTTAAAAATAAATTATAAAATGCTTTTGAACTTATAAGCTCAACCAAACACCTCTAAGTTGATAATATAAAGGATTATTAATTTAAATTACTCTAGCATCCTTCGAGGTAAAATTTACGTCGTCAAACTAGAATACTACTATTTAATCCACCGCATTACAGAATAAATAAAGACAAATATAGTCTTCTCCTATCTAATCAAGTTTTCACATCTAAATTAGTAACGACTTAAATAAGTACAAAATTATTAATTAATACAAAATAAAGTATACAGTGACATCATCAACGTTATTCGAATGAATAAGAAATTTACTAATATTTTTTTTTACAAATGATAATTTTAATGTATTTTAAAACTAAATGGATTCAAAGTTCTCATTATGTGGAAAAGATCGACACCACATAGGGATTGGGTGCAATGATGGTAGTGGACTGTCACCCTACAAATATGATATTATGGGTCAATTTGTCATTAATTACCAAGGCGTAGTGCAAGCCCCAATTATTTCAATAATGCTAATGTAGTTTTGACATTTTATTTTTTTATTTTTTATTTTTTTTAGAATTTATAATGTGAATTATTTCTACTGAGAATTTATATTCCAATAACTCAAGTCAAAAGTCGTGGCAATATTTGGCTATCATCAGTAAAAGGGGGTGGAAAAGTTTGATAATTGAATTAAGAATGTAATGTTATTTTAGATGCATATAAGTTAGCAGAGCACTGTTAAAATTTCCCCGATTCACAATACATTAAATTTTCGATCTATATAATTCGAAAAAATTAGTCAGGCGACTACAAAAAAGTTCACCAATTCAATCTTTTTTGGCAATTTTTTGATTCATCAACTCGATAGCTCCTTTCGGGCTAGAGATAGTTGGTTTGGAGTTAGGATCATATACAAATTACCCGAATTTAGTGCATCCAAATATATTTGGATTCAATTTGTTAAAAGGATTATTTTTAAATTATAACTCAAATTTTGATCTTATTGTAATTTTCTAGCCAATTTACAAATACTACAAATATAGCTCGTATTTATCTCAATCATTCACTTAACCGATCCAAAATTTTTGATCAACTGAAATTGAAGTGTATGATGGCCGGATGCTAATTTATGATGTTATCTTGTTTTGTTTTGTTTTTTTTGTATTTATGCTAAATCATTTTCCGCGGTATACGTCAGCTATAGTGGGCTGGAAATTTTGACTTAGTATGTTAAGTTAATGGAGATAAGTGCATGCTTTATTATATTTATAAATTCGGACTAAAAGTCACAATGGGATCAAAGTTGGCGCTATAATTTAAAAATAATCCTTGTTAAAACTTTTATGATCAAAATATCAAATTAGTGATGGCTCATAAATATATCAGCTTAATCTAAAAGATACCGATGGATCGATATTATTATTTAGATAAAATTTGCTCATTAATATTGCTAAGAGTCACGAGCTCACATTATTAGTGGTACAACCCTTTGTTCCGTTTTGTATTTGGTTTGGATTGAAATTTTGTAATCTAAATTTTATTAATGGTTGTTTAAATTGATACTAATATGGGATTTATTTGTTTTATTTTAAATTAATTCTTGAGTTATTTAATGATATATTTGAAATTCCTTCATTTGGAATCTTTTGATTTCAAATGTTTCGTTTGTTGAACAACTAGAATGGCTAGAAGTTGTCAAAAAATTATATTAACTAGTGTATAACCCGTCGAGTTTCGGCGGGAAATCATTTTCGTTACAAATTATAAGTTAAAAGTATAAATTTTAAAAATAAGTCTATACTTTTTTTTGCGAAGTGATAGTATTTCAACAACTCATCGGAAGAAGTTTTTAAAATAAAATAAAATAATAATAAAAAATAGGTTAAGGGGGATTTTCTTGATTTTTCCAATCGATATGTTTAAAGGGTTAATCTATATGTTTGTACTCACAATAAATCTGATTTAAAAAGTTATTCCTCGTTCTCATTTTAAACTAATATAGTTTTATAAGTTGTTATAATTATTGGTTATTTTTCTTAATAAAAAACTTGGATATTAACTAAGCATTAATAATAAATAGTATAAATAATAAAAAAATTCCTCTTGCACATATTGATTAATGTTTAGACTTGTTTAGAATTTAGATATTCATATATTTCCTATATCGAATTAAAAAGTGATTTTACTATTGGTTTTCATCTCAAACTCATCTATTAATACCCACTAATTAATTTAGCATATAAACGTAATTTTATTTAGTAGAACACATAATTGTATATTTTAAGTTTTCAATTGATAAAGTCTCATGAAAAAATGACGCATGATTCCAAAAAAATGAAAAAAAAAAATGAATGAGAAGTAATTAAGAAAATTTTATACTCTTTAATTAAGAAAATACTGAGATATATGAAATAAAAAAAATTAGAATATAAGAATTTAAAAAGTACAAAATTAGTATCTAAAATAAATAAGAATAGCGAATATTGGAGATGTCACATAAGCGCATCTAATTAAGGTGTTGCCTTTGATATGCAATCATATTATTTAGAATGTATATACTGTCACTCATCTCAAGTTCGATTAAAAGTGATTTTACTACAAGTTCTTATCTCAAAATCGTATATTAATTTCACTAATTAACTGAGCTCGTTCAATTTTATGAATATAAGTAATTATAGTAATTGATTACTGCCTAAGATGTAAATATTGGTACATGTCACAAATCCAATTAGAAAGTGCTTTTATTACATGTTCTCATCCCGAACTCATAATACTCACTGATCACTCAAACATGTAAATACCATTTTATTTAGATATTCAATCTATGAAATCTAGTGGGAAAATGATGTTAGCAAAAATTTTTAAAAAATAGTGAAAATAAATATGAAAACTTGATACTCTTAATTAAAGAAATTTTTAGAATATTAAAATATATAAAATTAGAATATATGAATTAAAAATGTAATAAAAGAGCATTTAAGTTAAATCAAAATACGTCTCAGGTTCGATTAAAAAGTGATTTTACTACAAGTTCTTGTCTCAAAACCGTATATTAACATCACTAATTAACTGAACTCGTTCAGTTTTATGAATATAAGTTATTACAGTAATTGATTACTCGTCTAAGATGTACATATTTTTACATGTCCTAAATCCAATTAGAAAGTAATTTTATTACTTTTTCCCATCCAAAACTCATAATACTCATTGATCACTCAAACATGTAAATATCATTTTATTTAGATATTCAATCTATGAAATCTAGTGGAAAATTTATGTCGGCAAAATTTTAAAAAAATAGTGAAAATAAATATGAAAACTTGATACTCTTAACTAAAGAATTTTTCAGAATATTAAAATATATAAAATTAGAATATATGAATTAAAAATGCAATAAAAGAGCATTTAAGTTAAATCAAAATACGTCTCAAGTTCGATTAAAAAGTGATTTTACTGCAAGTTCTTGTCTCAAAATCGTATATTAATTTCACTAATTAACTAAACTCGTTCAATTTTATGAATATAAATTATTACAGTAATTGATTACTCGTCTAAGATGTAAATATTTGTACATGTCTCAAATCCAATTAGAAAGTGATTTTATTATATGTTCCGTCCCGAACTCATAATACTCACTGATTACTCAAACATGTAAATACCATTTTATTTAGATATTCAATCTATGAAATCTAGTGGAAAAATGATGTTGGCAAAATTTAAAAAAATAATGAAAATAAATATGAAAACTTGATACTCTTAATTAAAGAAATTTTCAGAATATTAAAATATATAAAATTATAATATATGAATTAAAAATGCAATAAAATAGCATTTAAGTTAAATCAAAATAGAGTTTTAAATATTAATCTTGCAAATATAATTCGACTATCGAAATATGATAATTGGTTTTTAATAATCTTACAAAGTTTAAATATTAGTCTTGCAACCTTTATCTTAAAAATAATATTAAACTTAAAAATATTTTTGTGGAAGTAGAAAATAAATAAATAATTTGATAGGACATACTAGATGATAATTAACAATACTACTATTTTAAATCAAATTGAAATTAAAGATTTCCTTATAAGATTATAAATTAAAATGAAATAAAAGTAATAGATATATAAATGAAAATGTACAAATAGATTATTTTTTTGGAAATCATTAATAATAATGAACAATCAATATATATATATATATATATATGCATTTATAATAACATATTTAATATTAACATAAATCAATTAATCAATGTATAAAATGCTAAGTGGTCAAATAAGGTAACTTATAGAATTTTAGAAATATAAGAATGAAAAATCATGGAAATGCCATATAGGATTCTAGATGAAATGGTGTCTCCAATATGTAATAGATTTATATATTAATAGATTGACTGCTATTTTGATTTTAAATGTGTTGAGAGCGCAAATCCAGCTATTAGTTTAGTTTTGAGTGATTAATAGGATGATATATATTGTACCTAAAGATGTGAGCTAAGGATGCTTGAATGTCAGTCCCCCATTGTTTTCAAAAGATATCACTTAGAATCTCAAATTAGTTTCAGAGATATGACATGAACTATTGAAAATATCATTAAAATCATGAATGATTGATAAATTGTAAAACTATCTTGAATTATTGAAAATATCAATTAAAGTAATGACTTATTCATCATTTATGAAAGTCTCAATATCCGACTCCAAAATATCGACTTGGCTCGCTAGATGTTACAGTGGAATAATAATTAAATTTTATAAAATGACCTAGTTTTAATGTGGATGCTAGGTGTGGATGGTCATTTTTATAATGTTTAAATATAATCTACCGTGACATCCGACTAGCCACATCGACATTCTTAAGGTGAAAAATTAGTCCCAATATATTTTTGATAGATTATCGATAGTTCATGACTTCAATTGATATATTTTATAGTTATTAATATTTTTGATAAAATAGTAATATTTTAAAATTAAAGCGATCTTTTGGTGACCCAAAACAACTTTTTTGATAAATTGGGGGTAATTTGGAATTTGAAGTGATGGTTTTCCTTGTTTTTTATAGTATCCAAGATTATGATATATATATATATATATATATATATATATATATATATATATATGGTTAACGTAAGAACCATTTTTATTGTGAACGTGAGAACCAAAAATGATGAATTCATGTGAAACTTGATGAATCCATGAGAAAGTTATCGAATCCAAAAAAATAAAATTTTTGCCTCGATGGGATTCGAACCTCGAATGAAAATTCAATTTTGGATTCATAATTTTCCCAAATTGATTCATTAACTTTCATAGAAATTCATTTTGTTCATAAAAATTTCGTGGTTCTTGGCTCACGTTAAAATTGGTTCTTATTTGAACACCACTATATATATATATATATATATATATATATATATATATAATTTTATAATATCAAATAACCAAAGTGCCAAAAATCCATCAACAAAGTAAATTTTCAAAATAAACAAGCCTAGTCCCGTAAAATTGTATGTCATTTGCCTTACGTGAATCACATAAGTAATTAGGTTTGTCATTTCCATATACTAATTTGTACAATTTAACCATGGTTCGAGACATTCAATGTTACCATTAAATGATAACTCATATTATCACTTGACTATGATTAAACAAACTTTATTTAATATTTATTATATTCATCTGCTTAGGAATAATTAAAGACACTGATATTATACGTAGTAATGTCATGTGCTATCACTAAACATATTAACATGCATTAAACTTCATAAATAATTTGTTGGTGACTTGCCTGCACTTTTAAAGTAACTGGTCTAATCTGACGTCACAGTCATCACTATTTTTAACATGCAATTATATTTTTAAAGGTAGAATACATTAATAACATAGATTTATTTCACATGTAAAATGAAAAGAAAACATATATAAAAATAGCAAAGCATAAAGAGGCTTTACTATGTTTACTTAAATTCATAGTCAAATTTGTGTAACAAAAATTAAATTCATCAATTATTTTGGTAGAAAGAGAGAAAATGCTATTTAAGATGATAACATGGTTGTGTAACTTGTGTTTTCTGGTTGGGAGAAAAAAAGTTTGATGTATCAGGCATATTGATCTACTTATATAGAAAATAATTTAATAATGATAAAAGGTGAATATGTAAAGATTTTTCTGTATTCTGGAAGGAAACAACTGGTAAAGAAACTTAGGAATTTCGAAGAAAATTTGTTTAACATCCATTTTGTCGAAATAATTATAGAGCGACAATGAAGAGTCACATGCAGGCTTCCTGTTTTCAATTACGCGTGGGGCCACTCGTGAGAGGAGTTTGTTATGAGACGGCAGAGGTACACGTGTTACATTTAATGAAATTACACTTTATTTATTCTATAAAGTGAACATGAAAGAACAAATACGAACTTTCTACTAATTTTAAGGGTTAATTTTCAATTTATCACAAGATTCGCAACGTTTCACCAAATCTGTATTTGTAAACCTGACTTTAAAATACTGCAATTATATTATAATATTTTGATGTTGTGTTAGATTTAAATTTAGGCATATGATCACTAAAATAATAGCAATAAAATATCGTAATTAAACGGTATATATTATGTATGCTAGCGAGTAGTAAAACACAGAAAGCAATAGGCTCTAACATTTCACAATTATTGAGGCAAAACAAAGGTGTAGATAGATTTGATAAAATATGAGAAAATAAATAATAAGATGAAAGTAAAACAGATCTGAAAAAATATCAAAATAAAAGAATGATCATATAGAATGTAATAATATAATAGAAAATCACAAAATCAATCTATAACCATATTAACTACAATTAAATCAATTCAGATAAAAAATCACACAAATAACAAAGTCTCTTAGATCCGACAACATGTAATAATAGATTAATATATATTCTATCTCCGCTAGGTCTCAATAATAC
Organism: Salvia rosmarinus; assembly: GCA_036937905.1. NCBI lineage: Eukaryota > Viridiplantae > Streptophyta > Magnoliopsida > Lamiales > Lamiaceae > Salvia > Salvia rosmarinus. Next base: position 76,705 of record JAODLM010000190.1, read on the forward strand.
ATAAAACTCCCAAAAGCACATAAGATTTATTCTCCTACAATTAATTCTAAAACTGTCAAGTCTTTAGAGTAATTTTATTATAAATTCCTGAATTCGGTTACCTAATTAAAATCGCTAACTCTTTAATCAGTCAACTAGCATGCATAAAAAATGAACAGTTATCCAGCATAAAAAAGCATTAGGAACCATAAATTGACAGGTAAATTACATAAATTCATACTACATAATACAAAACCTAGAAGCAATAAAAATTTAGTTAACCATAACAAAAATTAAACATAAATAAATAAATGAAAACATAATTGAATTTAAGCAATAAAACCAAGATAAGAATTCCACAATGAAGAACTTCAACTCTGAACGGTGAAAATAATAAATATTTACTCTGGAGGGCTAAAATAAAGTTTAACTCTAAAAATATGAAAAATGATTAATTGAGGACTTGGATAAAATGTTAGATGAAGTATTTATAGGTGGAGCAAAACTCCTTGAACCTTCAAAGGAATATAAATCATAGATGAACTAAAAAATATTAGGAAAAGAGGTAAAAAATAAGAAAATTCGTGAAAAATCGAATCTAGGCTACGGTCGCGGCTCGTGCACGAGCGACCATGGTGCTCGCACTGAAAACCCCCTCTCTGATGCGGCCGCCGCATTGGTCGCTTCTGCTGCCTTCGTTGGCCGTGGGAAATGGCCAATTTTGCACTAGAAGTCGTGGCACCTACGGGCAGTGTGCGCGATGTTTTTGTTTTGCTCGTATCTTTCTCATCGACCTCCAAATTACGAAACGTCTGTGCCTATGTATTACTAGTGTGATGTACTTTCAAACCTTCTATCTGGCACACCTCAATTACTTCTACATTTTCTTAAGGAAAAGGCAAAATATACAAATAAGTGTCAATTCTTTAAAGTAATGTAAAACTAAACAAATATTCCGCACAAATAAGATTTCCAATATCAAATAAGACTCAACTAAGAATAAAAAATTATTGAAAATTGATATTTGTCAATATACACTCCACATCTTCAATAACATATTTAAAAAATTATTGAAAATTGATATTTGTCAATATACACTCCACATCTTCAATAACATATTTTGTCAAACAACACTACCAACTTATAAAATTGATATTTATATAAATTTTACTCGTAAAAATATTATGATTGTAAAAGATTAAGGGGTTGTGGCGCAATAGTAATGTTTTATAGTTATATTGTACTTGCAAATTTCTGGAAAATTGTAGCAAATTCGACCGATAATTTTATTTTTGATTATGACATAAATTTTAAATTTTATTTTGATCATGATATAAATTTTTAATACTTCAAATCCGGTCACGGACTTTTTATCTTCTTCAATTTGATATACGAGCTATATTTTTAACAAATAGTGTGGCGTCAATTATTATTGATCGTTAAATAAATTTCTAATACCATTTCCAGATAGAAATTAAGCATATTTTAAGCTAGATTGGTTTAACAATTTCAACAATCTAGACATTTGAACTCTGTCGAAACAAGGAACCATGACCTAAACGATTGTCAAATATTTATTTTTAATGAATTGAGAAAACTCATATCTCATTCAAAGGTAAAAATCTTTATCTATGTGATCATAAATTTCACTATTCCTTTAAATCACTTATAGTGAACAAACTTTATTAAATAGGAATTTTAGTCAATGCAAAGTCACACGTTCAATATATTTAAATAAGTGTGTTGTCGCTTCACATGTATACTTTAATAAATGGGATCCCAACTTATATACCCAACTTTCATAATATATGTACCACTCATATCAAACCTAAAAATTAACTACAGCTCATACCCAAACCTATTAAAAAACTATATTTTGAATCAAAACAGTCAAAATTTCTAATATTTGCAGGTAAAGTGATGTGAGAGGGAATCTGATTCTTTTTTTTCTGTGCAAATTTAACGCCCTCAACCGATTTTTGCAGATTTCATATTTCTTTTTGACTACTTTGCTCCCTTCTCTGACTTCAATCTTTATACAAGTGAATTTCAGATTTCAGATTTCTTCTTCTCTCACTTCAATCTTCTCTGACACTCTTCTCGCAATTTTTTTCACGCCGAAAGATAAGAAGATATTGTAGAATTTCCATTTCCATTCTCATTCCCGTGAATTTCGAAAGATAAGAAGATAGATATTGCAGAATTTCCATTTCTTCACCGGAGGTAATTCTCGCATTTTCAGGCCGAAAATTTGTATTTTTGTTCAATATATACATGTTACTTGTTGTTTCCGCGAAAAATGAAGTTTCCGGTCGGAGAAGTATTGTTTCCGATCGACCGGAGACAACGAATTTCGACCGAAACAACGCATTATATCTTGAAATTGAATTAATTTGTTATTTCGATTGACAACGCCAGTCTCCGGTCGAGGAAGGCTTCTCTCGCCGAGCGGAGAAGCATTCTCGACCGAGACAGCGCTTGTCGACCGGAAACAACGAAACTACACTTGATTTTCAATTCAATTTAATTTTCTAATTTTCAATTAACACTTGATTCCTCGACCGAGACAACATTGGCTTTGATATCAATTTAATTTTCTAATGGTTAGTTATAATTGAATTTTGTAATAATTGCGATTTAAACCATATTTTACACTAACGAGTGACAATATGTCAGACTTACCGGTATGTTCTTGTGTATAATTTCAAATATAGTTATGCGATTTTTACAGTATGTATATTTTGGATAAATATTGCTAAATGTGATTGAAAAATATATTTTGGATAAATATTGCTAAATGTGATTGAATAATATGATTGAATATGAGTAGTTAATATTTTGAATAATGTGATTGAATATGAGTAGTTAATATTTACCGATATGGCTTGAATAATGTGATTGAATAAATAGTATTTATGGCTTGCATGTTTTCGATTGAATGAAATATTTGCTTTGGCTTGAATAATGTGATTGAATAAATAGTGTTTATGGTTTATATGTTTTCGATTGAATATTTGTTTTGTTTGTTTTGCTCCGCCAACTTTCGCCGTTTAATGTGAGTTATCCATTGAATGGATCTTAGATAGTTTAAATTAAGATTTTAAGGATTTAAATTAATCATGAAAACATGCAGAGAATTAATAATACAATATTATATTTTATTTAAGATTTTTAAGGTATTAATCAAAGCCATTTTTTAAAGTATAATACAAATAAGAAATACTATTTAATTTGTGACACGATTAAAAAATTAATTTATTAACGAATAAAACACAATAATACATGGTAACAGTAACTTAATTAGTTGGGAAATTTTCAATCAATTATATTTCTATCAACCAATTAATTAGTTGGGATAATTAGATATACAATTATAATACTAAAATAAAAGCATATCTAATTCTCAGCAAATTTCAAAAATGAACATACTTCAAGTTTGTAAATATATACGAAAATTCAAGTTTGTAGATATATACGAAAATTCAAGTTTATAACATACTTCAAGTTTAATATAATTATTTTATAAAATTTATTTATTTAAAATTCATAATATGTAAAAAACTCTTTATCCATATTATCATTTGAAATTTCAGCTTTGGATTAGCATTTAATTAGTCTCCTACGTATTTGGATAATGACAATTAAATATTTTTCATTATGCTTCTCAATTATGTTGTAATGGATATGTAATCATTATTGTAGTAGTTTGTTGGTTTATTGTACGTTGTGTAATATGTGGCATTGATATAATTGTAGGTCGATCCTGTTTTCTTGAGGCCTATTACGATAAATGTTGTGGCGGATATAAAGACATATTATAGGACTGACTATTTTAAGTATATTAAGAATGTGTTGTTAGATAAGGGGGGCGAACAATTGCTAAATATATTTAAGGGGGGTTGTTTTGGTCATATGATTGATTGGATTCCCGGGCCTAAGTCTAGTTTATCTTTGCACCATATAGTCTCCCGTCAAATAGTACCTACACAATCGGAAATGTATTTTTTCATCAATGGAAGAAGTATATGTTTTTCCATTAGAGATTATGCTCTAGTCACCGGCTTGCAATTTTGGATATCATCATTTGATCCCACATTAGACTACGACTTGAGCGACGTTGAGGTATATAGGATTTTTTGCGGGGGCACACATATTACATTATGTAATCTAGTAGATAGATTTTGTAGTGATGATGTTAATGCCTTAGATCTTAGTTTATATTTACGTGTGTCCTATGCTATTCTCCTCTATGGATTCGTATTTGGGTACGAGACGGGCAAGATAATAGCTAATTGGGTTTGGGCATTGGTTGACGATCTGGGTACGTTTTACCGATTTCTGTGGGGGGCATACAGTTACCAGATATTGAGATATTATACGACGCATTGTCAACCAAATGCTCAGTACAACTTTTACGGACCGGCCTGGCACTATATGTTTGGTCACCGAGATCATACCGGACTTGGGAAGTATTGTTTGAAGACGTCAACCCCACAGCGCATCCGAGAGTGTTGAGGTGGAAGTTCAAGAGTAAGCTCTTATCGGCAGCTGTACAACCTCTTTTTGAGCAAGAGGTACTGAATTTTATTATAATTTTAAATCATGTATGAGGTATTGTATTTATTAGAATATTAAATAATATCTTTCAATTTATTGTAGGTCGATTATCATCTCACAGCGATCGAGCCTGACTCATTCGAGGTTACCACCATTTACTGGGCGTCTGTCTCATACCCCGCTCAACTCGGTATGAATTTTCTGACACCGTCAAATCCTTTGAGGGAGGGACGACAGTTCCCTTCTCGTCGTGCTGTATCAGGGGTGTCTCATCCGGTGGATGAGCCTCGACGTAGATGTCGAGTTCCGATGAGGGCTCCACAGTTTGTTCAGGATCCTGAACAAACAGAGTCTCCATCAGAGCAGCCCTCAGAGCCTTCACCTTCAAGACCCAGCCAGAGGACATCATCGGCTGAGTTCGTTGAGATTGCGGTTGTTGAGGAGCGCGGCGACCATATGTGGATAGCCGTCGATCCGCTGAGAGACGGGATATAGGAAAGCTTCTTCTTCATCGAGCAAGGTCGCGGTGAGCACCCCAGCGCCTTAGTTTCGCCGATCGTCGTTAGATCCGTGAATCTATTCGGAGAGTGAAGGCAGAGGTGGCAATGCATCGAGAAGTCTATCGAAGAAAAGTGGATTCCAAAGATGAAGAAGTGGTTTGAAAGTTTCTTAGAAGACTCGATTTGGTTGCGCACATAACACCGACACGTATACACCCGCGTCTCGGGCCGTGAATCTTCCGACGACGACGACGAGAGATGAAGGTCAAGAGCAGCAACCAAGTCTAGATGTCCCTCGAGCCGCTGGACATATTGAGCCACCGAGCCACCCACATCAGCCAGATACCCCCACCCGCTACTCCCTCAGATCCATGGTACCGATCCCGAACGCATCTCATGAAAAGCCGCTCATCATTCCATGCCGGATGGACCTATTTAGTGATCCGACGCCTCGTAATGTCGTGAGACAGACTTTCGAGCCTATGCAGCAACAGGTAACTATTAAGTCTCATATTTGGCAGTTTATAGTATTTCATTATATTTGTTATGTTTTTCATTTTACAGCGACTCATATGCTTAAATGTTTGTAGTTGGAAGTCCGGAGAGGTGAACGGGCACGGAGACCTTCGGCTGCAATGAGGTCATCGTTTGTTAATAGCCCGATCCCACGTCCAATTCGGATGATGTATTGATGCGACGAGCGCTTCTTGACGAGAAAATGCATGTATGGTTGTTCGTATTGACCAATCAAATCCAAAGAACGATTTTTCGTGTGTATCGAAATAGCGAGATGCTTTTGATGTTCGGTAAGTACTTTTTATATAATATGCTTCGCTTTTTGAAGTATATCTACTTATATTGATATGTATCCCTAAAATAATTTTGCGACGATCGATCCGCTCATGATGCATTTGAGGATGAGACTCGATGTCGGGTCGACTTATTGGACGGGTGGATTGTCATAACACAATCATCCTTGATCTTCGGTTTTTCGTAAGTATTGTGTCTTTAATACAATCAATATAATATATATGTGTAGTATCCGAATTAATTAATTTTCAATGTTGAATAGACGTATCTCGCAAAATTGTGGTTCGAGGTATACGCAACACTTAAGTCCATGATTCAAGACCAGCGTGAGGAACCAAAGTGTTGATTACCCCGAAAACATTGTTATGGCATGGAGGTCATCAACACATTAAATTATAGTTGTCCTCGGCTTTTTCGGTCAAAGACTATGGATACGTGCCACGCAGTAGCCTATTTAATACAATAAGTTGCAAAATTGAATTTTTCCTTGTTTATTTTCTCTAAATATTATTTTTTATAGATCATCATGACATGCGTCCTCGAGCGGCATTTCGTGATATGTCGCGTGAATATGCACTCGGTCATTGCATGTTTGTTTGACTCACAATGTTGGCAGATTGATAAGGATCAATTGGATGCGAGGATGATGGACTTGGTGTGCCTGAATAAATTATTGCGGCATTTTCTGAGCTACTCTAGATGGTTCGAGGATAACTCCCACCAAATACCACCATGGAACAATGATGCGATTATTACACCAGCTGAATCTTCATAGGTATTTGACCAGGACGACGATGTCAGTGATGGTCTATTTGCGTGCATGACTGTAGAGAGTCTTATTTCTGGTTCACCGAGCATCGAATGGGGTACAACGAATGTTTTAGCATATAGAAAGAAAATAGGTAGGAGTATATATGAGTTATGTGAGCCATATAAGAAGCCGAGAGGACGAGTGTCGACTAGCAGAAGGTAGCATATACTATGTAATGATTTTTTTTTTTATTTTATCTCATGTAATAGATTCTTAGTTATATTATCTTATCGACAATGGATTAATTTTAATCTGATCTGCAATTTCAATTTCAATTTAATTCAATTTCATTTCAATTTCAATCTTCAATTTAATAGATTCTTGGTAAGATATTATCGATAATTGATTAGTTTCTTTACCACACAAGCTACAATCGATAATTTGAATTTTTGAAATGAAGAAACAGAACAATAGATTAATATTTGATTAAGTTAAAATAATAATAATAATGTTAATAATGTCTTTACATGAATAAGTGCTTTAATTACAATGTCACTCGTCTCTGCACAAGTAAGGACACTTCCGATGCGTATGAGATTCATTACCACACAAGCTACATGTCCGTGGTGCACGACTTCTACTACTCGATCCCACTTATGTTGGATGACGATACGACCCACTTTCGGGCGCCCAGCCTGACGGACTCTATTAGGAGGCATGGAAAGTCCAACTAGACTGTGGCTGAACAAGATTGATCCGATACGAGTATGCTTCGGCTAACTTTGCAGAATGGTAGTACCCCCCCCCCCACATAGTTAGATATATGGTGACCTTTATGACTAAAAATTTTATATAATCAATTATATGTAAGTGAAATCAATTTGATCAAAAAAAATTAACATAATTAAACTTAAATTCGTACCATATAGTTGCAACTGCATGAGAACACGATATCATATCCATGTCCCACTCCAAACACGCATACGATTGCGTATTGAGATTCACTCTGAATGTTTTGCTTCCGTGCTTGACTTTGAAAGTGGAGTCTGATGAGGGCACTACATTGTATCTGCGTGATAGTTCCATCGATACCATCATCTTACGCACTACTTGTGGATCAATTCACCGCTGCACTCTTTGTCGATTCATGTCTCTCATCGAACCATTTTTCGTAATGTGACGGATTGCATCAATCATTGAGCAAATTGGCAATCGTCTAGCCCACAATAATCGAGAATTGAATGATTCGGCAATGTTCGATGTCATAAAATTGTAGCGCCTAACGGGGCACTGTGATCTAGCCCACTTCTGCACTCCAACCTCCACCAACTTGGTATATGCGCCACTACCATCGGCCTTGACGAGAGACTTTAACATAGCCATCGCTTTTTCAAAGTATGCATCTTGGTACATATAAGCGGCTTTATGGAATAACTTTGTGGATGGTTGCCCAAACGGAGTGATTTTTTTCAGCAGATGGTAGTAGCATAATGTTGGATTTATATACTGGAAGCAGTTTTGGTTGAGCTTGTATACAATGTTTCCTGTTACCACTATTACAATCTCCTATCTGAATTGTTTACTTGATTGCATATATATGTCCCCTTATCTCATATATAAGTTAGATCATACAATGTGTTGTAGATCTCAGAAGTCTGTATGATTGGTCAAGCTTAATGAGATATAAAAAGTATCACAGCTGAGACAACTTGAGGACGAGTTGTCGGTATAGGCTGCAGTATAGATAAGAAGTGACTTGACTTGGTTTCTTGTCTATATTGGTATGTCTCTGACGTATTGATGGATCACAGTGAGATGAGTTCTTCTATCTGACCGTCGTGAAGAACCTAGATCTCGGTGACTTACGTTGATCTAAACCTCGATAAGGTATTAGGTGAGTATGAGTTGTTGACCATCACTTTGACTTGTTATGGGTGAGAGTTACATGAGATAACCCAAGATTCTCTGCATCTTGGGTGGTGGCGGTGCTTGTATGTCATGCTAGTTACCAGACGAGTCACCGTATCCGCTAGGATGATGACGTCCGTTAAGGAGCTCAAAAGTTTATTGTACTAAACCCCGCAGGTTGAGTTATCTCAAGTACAATAATAAGGTTGAGTGGTACTACTTAAGGAATTAAAGATATTAATTATTTTAAGCAGTCAGAACGCTGTAAATAATTAATGGACGTACAATATCTTAAATACGAGGATTCGTTAAGTCTAAATGCGAGCCCGACTCAACTTCGGAAATAAAGGGGTAAGTCAGCATTTATTCTCTAGTGGCATGAATAAATGTTTATGAATTAATTTATGTTATGGGCTGAACATAAGATAATTAATTTATTTGAGGTCCATCTTTATTCCTTGCATTTGATCCCTGGGCTGGCCCATCCAGGCCTGGAGCTTAGAAGAAATTAGATCCTCTCCTTATAGAGTCCCTCTGGGACTCTACTTGATCCTCCCTATCTTAAGTGATATTATTATATTTATTAGATATGCATAAATTCTATCTTGATAGGATTTAGGACTGCATTATAAATATAAGGTGAGAGAAAATCAAACCCTAATCCTAAGAGAAGAATTTCAAAAATTACTATTCCATATAGAGAGATTTTTGAAAACTTTAGGAAGAAGGAAGAAGACGAATTTGTATAGCACTCTCCATAGATTGTCCTCACTCTGCATTGGAGTTTAGGCAACGGGATACAGTCCGTAAGATCAAAGCACGAGTCTTGATCCTTTCTTCCTCGACAGATTCGCAGTAAACACGAAAACTCCTCGTGTTGTAATTAATTATATAGGTGCATGCTAGGTATATAATCAATGTATGGTGAATTAAACATCCAAGATAGATCCTGGAGAGGTTAAAATAAGATTTCCTACACATAATCCGTGTCTTTGCATCGGTAGACACACTGACCGCATTCATTATAATTGACATGGGCATCTCAAACAATCAACATCTCCGGATTTGATCCATAAGCGCTTGTAGTCGAGATAGAAACCAAGTCTATGAGACATCATTCTCGATCGGACCAATTCCATAAGCTAATGAAAAACTTGCTCGTTGTCGCCCTTTGTCACGCAACGAATAATATGCCTTTATTGTGGCCCTTCGTGCGTCTCGTCCACTACAATCACGGTCGGAGGCACAATGTGTACACCAATCTGCATAAACCGATCGCGACAAAGAGGTGACGGAACCGACCATCCGATCCAATATCCAAGTCACCATCGAATCGTGATTGCTCATCCGTAACATATGCGAGATAACTCGGTAGTAGTGAAATGATTCTTCATGTCCACCGATATCATCTCGATCGCCTATTACGGGCTCGCATTGCTACACTATATGTAACATATACACCGTACTCTCGCCGCAAATTAGCCATAATGGACCTCGGCTTTAGCACTTCACCGTCTTTGCATATTTTTCGTGATATGTGCTGCGCAATTACACGGCATTCACCTTCCTTACTCCGATATTCACTGGGTTACGTACAAGTATGTATAGCATCAAACTTGCGGACAAACCAAAATCCACCTATTGCGATGCACGTAGTAGAAAAGGACACCGATTATGATATCGATATTTGAATGTAATCCTCGAATTATCGGATCGAGGAATAACAAATTCTACTCGACGTTCCAAATGTCATAGCCCCACAGATATCTTCAGTTCACACTTGCTGTCGAAGATGGAACCTTCACTCAACTCATCGGGGTCTGGATCCGAGTCCAGAGGACGAGCAAAGAGATTAACTGAAGCATCATAAGGAATAACAGGGACTAGGAAGTTGCTCATCTCCTCGACTTCTTCTGGCTCTAGGACTCCTACGTGCGCTTGCGTGTTACTCTGCATAATCGTAGATAGAAGCTTCCCGAATCTACGCCTCGACGGATCCATCGTCAAACTCTAGAAATGAGCCATAGCTCACCAAAGCGCATCGCGATCTTCTTCCTCTTCATCTGACTCTGTTTCATCTTCTTCTTCTTCAACGTAGTCTTCATCATCGCTATCCTCGATAAGTGTATCAGCCCCTGTTTGCAGCATATGTTGGGAAACAGAATTCCTCGATGGATCCATGTGTTGCGGCATATATTGAGGTGTATCAGCATAAAACCAATCAGATGATGCAAATTGTTGTGTAAACGACTCATCGAACGATATGTGTTGGGAAGTGTAGTCATATGTTGACGAGGACGGTATCTCAAGCGAAGGTCTATATAGTTCTTGCTCCGATTGGGATGTGTCGGCATCGTGAGTCACATACACCTCTGGTTGGGCATCATGAGCCAATCGAACAAATTGATCATCATTACTCAAAACTAATTTGATAATTCTACCACTCCGAGATCTCGATAGATAATGCAGTTGGTAGATTGTACTCAACGAATTTGTCAACATAATTTGATCATTCATCTCTATGAACTCCAAGATAATTACATTGTCCATTCGAACAAAGGCATTTGACTGATACCCGCCAATGTAACATAAAGAAGGATCCCAGTGCCCTCCATATCTAACAATAATGTTCTTCCATCCCGACATCTATAACAACAACAAGATTACATTAGCAGTCTTAATATGATTTTTTTAATGTATAAAACAAATATTTATTTGATAAATAACAAAATAATTCCATGCAAATATATAAATTGATGTTAATTCATACTAGAATCACTATTATACGAGAATTAAGGAAGAGATTCAAATATATCATATTCAAATCCAACTTTAGAATTCTATAATCTTTTCTTAATAATAATTATAGGTATTTAGTTTGTTATGCAATTAAATTTAAATACATCAAATCAATACTAATAAAAATAATTATGCAATTAAATTTAAATATAGAAATAATGTTATCATTAATATTTCAAAGAAATGAGAAAAATATATATGCAATATAAACTGGTGTATAAGCGCAAAATATATATGCTCATTTTAAAGATTGGATAATTTCAATATTGAAAGCAAAATTTCCATCATAGATTACGTGTAAATATTAATTTAAATATCATACATTCATTTTAAATTAATTTCTAAAACAAAAAAAAACTCTCTCCGGTCGGTAGTTTGATGTCTCCGGTCGACATTTCCTTGTTTCCGGTCGACCGGAGTCATCATTTAATAATTAGTATTAAATTTACAAAATATTTCATTCATTCCGGTCGACAGTTTTCTGATTCCGGTCGACCAATTTGATGTTTCCTATCGATCGAATCAAGAAATCAATTAAAAAATTAATTGATACATAAAAATCGATAATTCCAATAATGATCCTTGATTTCGATCGACCAATTTGATGGTTCCGGTCGATCGAATCAATTAAAATTGATTGACACAAAAATCGATAATTTGTCGATGATCCTTGATTCCGGCCGACCGGAATCAAGGAATTATCGACCGAAATTTTCGATTTTTACGTGTTAATTAATTTTTTGATTCATTTAGGGTTTTTTTTTTTAAAAAAAAACCATGATTCAATGATTTAATTATTATCTTTTCATGATTTTCTCACACTTTTTCTGTAACTATAAATAATTTAACAAAATAGACTTATTATAATTTCGCAATCATTTATTGATCTACATGTCGTTAACAAACAAAAATATTATTGTTTTGTTATATTAATAGCTTATAAATTTATAAACCCATAAAATCATATAAAAACATCTAAGTTCACCTACACCTTAATCTAAAATGCATAACTTAATCTAAATTCACCTATACATTAAAATACTTACTTAAATATAAATGTATACGAGCGATTATCTAAACGAATTATAATATCCAATTATATATACGAATTATGCAATAATTAATTATCTAAACGAATTATGCAATAATTTATCCAAACCAATAAACAATAATAAATCTAAACAAAATTAACAATAATAAATCACAACAAAATAAACAATAATAAATCTAAACACAAATTAATATCATAAACAACAATAAATTCAAAAAACCGGTCGAAAATAAATAAAAATTCGAATAACTTACTTGTTGAGACATAGCTGCTGGGATTTGGATTGAAGAAAGAAATTTGAAAATTTTGAATATAAAACCGAAATGAACCAAATAAAATTAGAGGAGTAAGAGCAAATTGTGAATACTTGAATTTGTTGGATTTGTATTTGTTACCGATCGGTTGTATAAATAGGAGAATTGGTTCAATTATTGGTGGTCAAATCTTTCTTCTTTTTGACAATTTTCAAAGATTTATTTGTATTCTTCAATTTTTCCGCAATTTTAGTTGTAGCTTTTACTTTCAGACTATTTTGTGCAAGATTAAATTAACGTAGATATGAAGGATAATTCAATATTAAATATTTTAAAATTAATAAATTGCGTGATAATTTCACCATTTCAATATTTTACAAAATTTCCATCATAGATTACCTGTAAATATTAATTTAAATATCATACATTCATTTTAAATTAATTAGTATTAAATTAATTTGATATATCCTTGTTTCGATTTAAAATTCACCGATTTGATTAGACCCTTTGATGTTTCGATCGATCAAGACATGAATTAATAATTATTATTAAATTCATTTAATATATACTTGTTTCCGGTCGATAATTCATATCTCCGATCGATCATTTTGATGTTTTCGGTCGACCGGAGACATGAATTAATAATTAGTATTAAATTCATTTCATATATACTTGTTTCCGGTCGATAATTCATATCTCCGGTCGACCATTTTGATGTTTCCGGTCGACCGGAGATATGAATTAATTGAAATTATTATTTTCATTTTCTCATTCTCTGATTCCGGTCGATAATTCCTTGATTCCGGTCGACCGGAAACAAGGAATTGTCGACCGAAATTTTCTATTTTTAGTTGTTAATTAATTTTTGGATTCATTTATGTTTTTTTTATTTTAAAAAAAACATGATCAATGATTTAATTATTTTTTTCTCACACTTTTGCTCTAGACTATAAATAAAGTAATTTAACATAATAATATCGAATAGACTGAATATAATTTCGCAATCATTTATTGATTCACATGTTTGTTAACTGTTTCGTCTGAAGACTCGTCAGTGCTATGTCAATTTCACACCGAAGATCGCGCAAAGACTCAATAGATATATATTAAAAAAGACAAATGGATATACAAGATATCAAGTTTCAAATATGGTTATAGGTTGTACGTACATACTTTTACAAAAGTGTGTACTTCTATATATTTCCCTTAATAAATTGTCCACATCGTCTAGAAAAAGGCACCGTTAATCCAAATGGATTATGGAGTTCGTTAACATTGTCTAGAAAAAGGCACCGTTAATAATTTCACAGGTACTAAAATCATTAAAAATAACATTTAATAAATTAACACCGTATGAAGTATTTGTAATACAAGAATGAAGTACTAAGTATAATTACAATTAGTATTATCATATCGGTTTATTGTAGCCCATATTAATTATTTTCATTATGGATAAAGTGCAAATATGTTAAGCACCCTTAAAGGTAAGTTTAGGTGAAAATTGATCTTGATGTTAAATAAGCGGTATAAAAATATTTTTAGTGTTGAATAAACAATGCAAAAATGCTCTTCATGTTAAATAAAAGATGTAAATAGTTTGTGTTTAAATTTTTCAAATTTAAAATTGACACTCACTTATATACATACATATACTGAAATAAATACATATAATTCAATTTGCTACGTGTAATATTATGAAATGACAAATTTCGATAGATAAAATTTAAATTGAAAATATTAGGAAAAAATATAGTCTTATATTATAACATAATATACATAAATTTAATTATAGAATAAATGTAAGCATGTAAAATATAGTTTAAAATAAAATTTAAAAGTTGAAAACTATCAGATATAAATTATTCTGTAAGAAGCATTTATGAAAGAAATAAGAATATAATTAGACCATCATAATTTTCTAAATATTAAATTTTAAATTTTTATCATTTCATAAAATTTAAAGTGAATTTACACTATTTATTTGACATAAATAATATTTTATATCTAAATTTACTTTAAAAATATTTTTTCTCCATTATAAAAATTAAGGACAATATTTGCACATTATCCCATTTCATTGATACGATACGAAAACGCGCCGGTCGAAACGAGTTTTTTGAGAATTTAATATTTAATTCACCGACAGTAGTTTGTATTGGATGATTGTTGACGAGAGACCAGATGACGTGTGGGCCGTGTGAACGGCGCCGCAGGAGCATTCCCCGTGACTACTAGCAACTAAGAAAACATTATATTAGACATGATCTAGTTATTCTGAATACTAATTTTCTCAAAATGGATATACTCCGATTGCATGGTGAAATCCCTTAAAATAGGAAGAGACCAGTTTCATAAAATGGTAAAATGTTTTAATATATTTTATGCATTTTGTGTTAAAATATGTATTTTATGTTTAACATACCGTATGTATTTTTTGTGTTTGATGTCAAGTGTTAAAAATAAATTATACCGTTCTGATCATTAAAAATCTGTTCAAAGCTTTAAAAAATATAAAATATCTCAATCATTAAATAAACAAGATCAACAAATAATATGAACTACATACTATTTAATAAAAGGTACTATATGATCCTTCCTTTCAATACCATAATGAGACTAGCAACTCACTTTTATGAACGTGGAACACAAAATGAAAGTCCACCAAAATATAAGAAAATTCTTTTCTAATATAATACAAGTAAATTATTTTATGGACTCTATTTTGGTAAAAATATTAATTTTATGTTGGCAATTTTAAAGATTGATCCATATGAAGGCCCATAAAAAAAATATTTATTAACTCAAGTAAGAATATCAATTAAATTACGGGTGATTCTATACATAACCACAATTTAACTCACTATAGCCTCCTATTAAAAATAATATTAAAAAATTAATAAAAATACTATATTGTCCTTATATTGCCCAAAATTAAATTCATAAAAAGATATTATTTCATCATTGTTCTATAGCCTCGTGAAACACGGTGAGTTCGAGCACTCATAAATTATATAACGATTTCCTCTCCCAAAAATCTGATAATTTGATTTTCAAGATCAATTGCGCTTCAGAATCGGTGATTGCAAAAAGTGAAGATAAACGGAAGTAGATTATTTTTGCTGCATTATGGTTGATCTGTTGGAGAAAGTATATTAATTTTTCGCTGGAGAGAATTTATGCAAACCATACACCTCAATTATCATTAGATTTCAAAAAAGCGACAACAATTAGGCAGCATCTTAATTGATTTATTCAACTGAAACAACATCAAGTAGTAGAATCAGAAAAACACGAAATCCAATTTCGCTTTGTTCTGGCAAGAGAATGGTGTAGCCTTCTTCGGAAGCAGTTATTATTGCTGGTTCTATCGCGCAACCGAGGTCCAACTGCAACAATTCACCAAAGTTCAATAATCTGGATGATTTTTAATGGCTGTTGTTTCCGACGATGGGAGAATTTTCTTCCCAAAAACTCTGTTGGGAGTTGGATTAAATGTCTTGCCATTGCTCGAAAATTTGTATTTGCAGATGCAGAGTGTAAAATTTATATTAATCCTTCACATTCCAATTGTGATTCTTATTTAATTTTTCCAGAAGCAGATTTGGAGATTGATGGTGGTTTCATGTTTTACTGTTCACGCAAACAATCTTTTTCTTATATTGAGGAATTGGGGGAAGGGGCTATGACACCAGAGACTTTGTTGAATCCGTATTTTTCATCGTCTGGAGGATTATTCTTTTACTAGGAATTGTGATTGGAGGTTATAAAAGTAAAATAACATTTTTATTTTAATTATTTTATTATATAAATGGCTATGGTGAGTAAAATGGTGGCTATGTATAGAATCACCCTTAAATTACAGATGCTTGAGAAATTCGAAGCCCAAACTATATCTTAAATTATAGCCCGATATTTCTCTAGGCCCACGCAATGTTTGACATTAAATTCCAAATTATATTCAAAGTTCTTTCCTAGTATCGCTTTCAAATTAAATTTGATAAAATACTACTCAAATATTTTATTGTATCCTAAAAGCTAATTATGTACATACAGACTAACTAAATCAAGTGAAAATCTAAAATATATTAGTTTGGATATAAATCTTAATCTATATCACCATCAGACGATCTTGTACAAATCATTTAATTAATTAGAATAATATATTTAGTGGAATCTTGAAATCTATTTAATTTCTAAACTATAAATATAACCTATATAGGTTTAATACTAAAGTTTCCAATTACATTTTAGGCACAAATAATATGGGAAATTCAATTCAACTAAACCCATTTATTACACTAGACTACTAGACACTTTTCTCATCTCCCTCTCACCAAAAGTGTGAAAAGTAGGATCAATATTTCGAATTTTGGGATTTCGAGGAAGTCTAATATTGCAAAGGAGTAGAGGCTAAAAGAGTAAAGTAAAACTTTTGAATAATGTTTTTATGTTATTAATTTTGGCGTTTTTAGGGCTTTATAGAAAAAAGAAAAAGTTGAAGTATAAAATTTTTCCATTTGTACAAACAACTAAAGGAGAAGCAAAGTTTTGAATTGCTTAGGTTTTTCCTACCTTAAGATTCTAACTTTGGAAGTTAATTAATTAATCTAGCTAATTATAGGCTATATATGATGAAGTCTCCTAAAAAATTATGTATATATGGAGTTGTTATCATATGAACACTTCTTATAGAGTAAATATGAAGACAAATATCAACAATTGATAAATCAATATGGACGCTTCAAATTCAATGCACAAATTATGACGTATGTGTATAAATGCACAATTATATGCAGAAATGTGCATATAACTAATTCAAATGCATACTTAAAAATAACCATTAGATATCCAAATCTAATGAACATGATTTATTCTTATTTATATATGTTAAGGATTGTATATACATGAATCAATTATATATATATATATATATATATATATATTATAGTTGGGTTACGGTGAGAACAGTAAGTAGTATGAATATCAAAGTGTGTGTGTGTGTTGGCCTAGTGGTAGAGTGGTTAATGCTCGAGGCCAAAGGTCCCGGGTTCGAGTCCACCGTGACGCAGCTTTTAAAATTTCTGTATTAATTGACAAAAAAAAAAAATATCAAAGTATCTTCTAGTTATGCGAGATTCTTGCATGAGTGATTTTAAATTCACGATAATTTATCCTTGCAAAAGATAGTCATTTGTGTGCATCTAATATATTATACTTGCATAAGTTAAGTAGTTGTATGAATAAGGTATTTCCAATGTTAAGCGAGATTAATTCTCGCATCAGTGACTTGAAATTCCCCAATAAACATGATTTAGTTATTAACTATAAGCGTTAGATTAAATGAATCAAGGGTATTATTAATTATTAGTTCTCACCCAAAACTTTGGTTCTCATTTGATTGTAATAAGAATCTAATTTTGGCGAAAACCTATGAACCTATGAACGAAATGTATAAAATTAATGCATTACTGGTTTCTGGTAAAACCACATAACTCATCAATATTATTAAAGCACAGTAACTTTTTATATTTAGTATATATATTTATAAGTTCTTACGAAGAAATATATGTTTATTTGAACTCTTCCCTATCTCTCTACATGTATATTGCTGATGGAAAATCTGAATTTACTCATCCTCCCCAAGTATCTATTTTAGATGTTTAATTCACTATATTGATTATATTCTAGCATGCTTGATAGGATATGGCCCAACCTCTCAGGCCCACTAGCAGGCCCAAACGAGCTGGGCCTGACCTAATGCTGCCCTACTCGGTTACGTCCGAATCACAGCCTCCAAACTCTAATTAAAGACGGAGTCAAGGGCGAAGATGATGGGATAACGGTGGAAATCATGGACAATTATGGTGAAGATCATGGTCAGTTACGGAAGGATTGTGAGTCCGCCATTCAAGGGATTCGTTACAAGGTCTACGATTATGTATAAATAGGAGTTAGATTGAAGGTAAAGGGTTAGCAAATTCTCGAATACTAGAGCTCTTTGAGATACTCATTGTAATACAAATATAGTGAACATCTTGAGGATCATCACCTCAGTGGACGAGATCCGCTTTCTTGATCGAACCACGTAAAAACTCCTATGTTCTTTACTGCTTTCTCTAAATCTTTCATACTAACGTACACAGATTTATCATTGGCGCCGTCTGTGGGAACACTCTTTTCCTTTTTCGAACAAAAAGTTGTGTTTTCTATAATTTAATGGCAAGGACACGTGCAACGCAAATCTTGCGGCGATGTTGGTAACAACCGCGAGAGAAGATCGGTGGTCACACAACGCCGAGGAAAGGGGATCGCGGATGCCACCAGCGGTCATACACCTGAGGGCTACATGGAGAATGCTTCCATACACCCTCAGGATGGTCGCCCCAACGAGGAGGAAGATGCCGACCTCGATCGATGAATGCGAGGTTCACCGCTCCACGAGGTCCTCGGTCGAGCGGTGTCCGAATTCCTCAATGCCAACCTCAATCAATTCCGAGTTTTCTCAACCGAGGACAAGCGGAGCGGGCCTCAAGAGTGCCCGAATTGATGATTACAGACGGCGAGGTCGCTCACCTCTTGAAACAATCACGCTCACCGCGCACAATGACCGCCCTAATACCCGAGTTCATTCGCCCCATACCATCCAGCGGAGCCGTTCTCTCCTCGGCGTAATGCCCATATGATTGGGCGGGAAAGAGAGAGAAAGGCGGTCGAACTCCCTCGAGAGACGACAGACGCCGCTATCGATCTCTCACCTCCGAAGAGATGGCAACGAGCTCCCGGATTCGATCGGCACGGACGGATTATCTCTCTTTCTCGAGGAGATTGGATACACCCTCCACAAATGATACAGTGCTCCAAATATCGCTGCATCGATGGCCTTGGAGATCCTTCCGACTTCCTATTGCCTATACCACTAACATGGCAAACCAAGGGATGGAAGATTTCCACATGTGTAAGGTCTTCCCCGAGGTGCGATCTCCAACGCCGACGTTGGTTCACTCGCCGCCGTAAGCAGCATCCATTGCTTCAAAGACCTCATGGATCGCCTCAAATGGCGTTTTGCCAAAAGATGCCGCCTCAACAACCTTCATCCGATTCGCTACAATCCGCCAGGACGGGGCGAGACGATGTCAATTTCGTCTCAAGATTCATCATGGAATCCCTTAAAATAGATGAGAGTAACGATCTCACATCATCAACGCATTCAAGCACGGATCCGACCCGGTGCTCAATAAAGATCACCCGTGAACGTACCGAAGACAGCTAGTCGCCTTTGGACCTTGGTTGACAACTTTGTCAAAGGGGCGAGTCGGACCGGAAGAGAGAGAGATGCGGGATGAGCAATGGATGAAAGAAGGAAGCGGAGGATCGAGGCCGAGGTCTTTGAACGCAAGTGCGTTCAAAAGAATCAAAAGGACCAGAGAATCAAGGTGGGACCTCGCCAAACTCCCAGCAATAGCGGCGCCCTCTTGCTCAAATCCAGTATGGAAATATTTGAGCTTCACATCGAGCTCTTTCAAAACCTCCTCCTATGAAAGGAGGATCCAAAAAAGTCACAGGAAAGATCGTGACTACCACCGAGGGTACGATCACGATCTGAAGATTGCAAGATTTTGAGCTCACAGTTGACGAGCTCATCAAAGAAGAGCGAAGAAGTACATCGGCCGACTGGGCCGGGTAATAAAAAGCGAGAGGAAAAATGGAGGTGGTAACAATCATGGACCGACCTCAACGGCAGACACGACCTGATGGCGACGAGCGAAGGTCCCAATGCACATAAGCGGTCTATCCTATAACCGGATGCCCGTTGGTGCGACGAGGTCGTCACTTAGAAATGAGGCTCGAGGCCGACCCCGAGGAGCCGAAAAACAAGCGACTCGGGATGGAGAGAACATCGTGTTCTCCAAAGATGACCCAAGACTCAAGATTATGCCTCACCGGGCGCCATTACTATACAAGCCGTGGTAGGCAACAAGAACGTACATCGGGTCTACATTGACGCCAGCCTCCGTTAGCATCATATTCGAGCTGCTGGATAAACTTGATGTTGGAGGAATTCAAGTACATCCCGCACCTTCCCAGCCATGAGCTTTACTCGAGGCGGTTCAACCCAAGGCGTCATTACCTTCCGGTTCACCGTAGGTCGTGCTCCCGTGTTGGTTACCAAGGCCATTCAATTTTTCTTGGTCCGAGCTCCTCTCCATACAACATTATCTTAGGAAGAGATTGGTCAGACGCAACAGGGGCCGTCCGCTCCGTGTACCACCTCACCATTAAGATACCCACCCCGGTGGGAGTGTTAAGCATTCAGGGTGACCAAACGGCTAAAAATGCCTACGAGTCTCAACCCAAGATGCGGTCTTACCTCAGGCCTAGCAATTACAGAACCCTCAGAAGTTGCCACCTCGGGATGACCTGACTGAGAATCTTCAGCTATACGACGACGACCCTTCCAAAGTTATCAAGGTTGGCACCCAAGGTTCAGCCAATATTCGCCAACAGGTCATGCAGCTTCTAAGGGAATATAGAGATGTATTTGCATGGTCTCCATTGGACATGACCGGGGTCTCGCCCGAGCTCATAACTCATCGTCTCAACATCGATCCGGCCACTAAACCAGTTCGGCAGAAGAAGAGAAGCTTTGCCGCGGAGCGTAGCCAGGTCATAAGAGACGAGGTAACCCAACTTCAGGAGGCTAAAATCCTGTACGAGGTTAAATACACTACAACAAAACAGACCTATTGCGACATACGCACATGCGACATTATATGAATGTGTCATAAAAGTACCTCACTTATGCTTCTAGTGTCGTATATTTGCGTCATTTGTGCATCATCTAAATATTGTGATGTATTTTGGTGACATAGGCGCGACACTTATTTTTATGTCTCAAAATTACGATAATTTAATTGGTACTCCTGTATAAAATGTCATAATTATACCACATATTTAAAATAATGTAGCATTTAATGTCGTATATTTATGTCAGTTGTACGTCATCAAAATATTGTGTCGTAGTTTAGTGACACAAATGCGACACTCATTTTTATGTCTCAAAATTACGACAATTCATTTGTGACATCTGAATAAAATGTCATAATTATACCACATATTTAAAGTAGTGTGGCATTAAGTGTTGTATATTTACGTCAACCGCATCATCTAATTAGTTTGTCATAGTTTAGAGACATTAATGCAACACCCTTGTTATGTATCCACTACAAGAATTTGGTTATAGACCACGGAAATGCCCATGGTCTATTACGTAAAATCCGTGGTCTATCAAGGTATGGTCTATTACGTGAGGCTATAGACCACGGAGAAATCCCCGTGGTCTATCACATATAGACCACGGGTAAATCCGTGGTCTATCATGTTATAGACAACGGGCCACCGGTGAACCACGACCTTTCCCCGTTGTCTATGACATTATAGACCACACGCATTTCCCCGTGGTCTATAACTGAATAATATGTTTTTGTTATTTTATTATTTATTTAATACTTGTTTTCATAATTTGAATGCATGTTTCGCTAATTAAAATAATAATCTAAAATAGATATAAAATATTTCTCATAATATTTATATCAAAATCAAGGTACACATTTCATAAGCATTCAAAGCGAGCGAAGGTCGAATCGACCAATCTACATGTATTTTCTAACTAGCTACAAGTATTTTCTAACTAGCTACAACAAAGGTCGAATCGACCAAGATAACAAGCAAGCGAAGAACATGACAATGGATGCCACCAAGACCCGTTATGCTGATACATGAATATTTAAAAAATATTCATGTAAAGAGACTAGGATATGTAAAGCACATCCAATGGGAAGTTTTGAAGTAAGTCTTGTGGGAAGCGAAATTACATCGTGAGTCAAATCAAAGATCCCACGCAAGAATCTTATCACCCGTAATGTCCAAGATGTTCATCTCAATGACTCGTCGGTCGATGAGCCGCCTCTTGATGTCTCTTGAAGGTAAAGCGCGTCCAGGTGCCCACTAAGAACAGCTCATACACATCGGCCACTTCTTTCCGGACATGTGTCCTTGAAGACCTTGTAATTGTTAAATGTGTTCTCAAAAGCAGGTCATGGCGTTCCTAACATCATCAATAAGAATGCGGTGAAAGCCATCAATCGCTAATCTCAAAGTGTGCCATCGGGTCATCCTTCCTGGTTGTCATACACCCAGAATGACCACCAAAAAGAATCTTAAATGATGTGGTACACATCAATCGTAATTACCATGCAAAATAATATGGCGAAACTAATCAAAAGGATCACTGCAGCTAGAAATAAAAGACTCAAGATTTTCCACCAATCACCATTGTGAAATCTATAGAAGAAAGCCTTATTACCGTGGAACATCCAACGGAAACTAGGCAAGTGCATTAATATATTCCATCCAATCCAAACAATTTAGCTAACGTCCGGTTTGGATTAAACCCAACACAATGAAAGGTTCGGTCAGAATACGATAATGAGATAACACTTAATTCGGTTATCATTTTGAATGCCTGAAACGCCAAAGAAATAAAATAAATGTCTAAAATTGTCATGGAGTTTGAGGTCACGATCGCCTATAAAACTATGGAGGCAAGAAATTTCTTTATTTATCATGACAATTGCTCAAGCTCATGCCAAAGTTGTGCAATGAGATAAAAGAGAATAAGCAAGTTTTTCAAAAAAAATTGTAAAAGAAAAGATGAACACCGAAAACATAACATATAGCCACCATTAATTCACGCAGTTTGATAAAAATTTAGTGCACTTAAAATGTACATTATTTTTCAAAAGCATTCACCGAACCAAATAAGTGGAATAGTTTTTGCATTCAACTGAAGTTATTTTATACTAAATGGTCTACTATACATGCTTTGTAACAGCCCGCTTTTCCAAAGGACGGATTAGCGAGGACTATTACTCGGGCGAGAATTAAGAAACGTAATGGGACATGGAACATCAAATTGTGAGACACATATAAGGAATACTTAGAATTTCCAAGAGATTAGGATTTGACAAACATAATATATAAATGACTTAGTATTCTTGCAATGAAACATGTGAATACACATATGACGATGTGCACTCAAGGTACTAACTTTCGGTGACAAAAGAATTCTATTGCTCAACATTGCTCCATCGCATCACTCACCAACTCGCACATTTAAAACAAACATGCGGTGAGTACAAGAATGCACTCAGTGGACTCATGCCAAAAACATTTTCATCTTTAAATTACACTGCCCCATCAGTAACCCACGAGGTTTTATTTGAAATACTCGTACTTACTAAACATTTTCTTGCATTTTCATAAATCGTCTGGCCAGACATTTTCTTTGTATGTATGATCCATATCCTTTCATTCCTCATATAACATTTCCTGAATCCTGAACGCCGTAGAAGGAGGCCTCCCTCTACGTCGCTGTGATCGGCCGTGAATTGTACTTACAAAGACACACGATCGACTTGAGTGTACACGTTAATCCGTGCTATAAAGCACGGGATCCGAATTCGATTTTCATGAATTGGGAGCGACCCAACAACTTTTCTTTCATTCATTCTCAAGTAACCAACACATTGATAGGATACATACATAAAAACATAAATATTTTGGGGTGTAATTTCATAACATCATTTCATCATCATTTCTCAAAAGAGGCGTCATAAATAAATACATTTCATTTTGAAGAAAACATCATAAATAAAGCATTTTATCCTTGAGGATAAGAAAAGAAAAGCCCACCTTAAGAATTGACCTTCTTGACATACATGATAGTGATCCTTTGTCGTTTTCATTTACGTCCACGCTGGACCTTGTCAATGTAAGAAATATAATTTAATACATCATTCATTTTTTTCGAGAAGCATCGTTAAGATTTAACGAATTCGTTATCTTTTAAATCTTAGAGTTTCATGATTTTCGTTATCGGTACGACTTAGTTAACAATCTATATTTCGTCTATTAGATTCGTCTCGTCATGACGATAGGCGACACTTCGTCGTTGCATTCTTTCCTTCCATCAATGTTTCTCCACGTCGTTTCGTATAATTTATGAATCCTAAGTTCATAACTAATCTTCGTCGTTTGTTAACGCCAGACGACAAATTCGAGTTTCAATAACTCATCCATAACTAATATTTCTTCGCCGCGTTTCTCACCTCACACGTCCCATATTTTCTATTAAAGAAAACCAATATCGATACTACACGATAAATAAGAATTTTTTTCTTACTTCAATCATCTTCTAATAATCAGTCTATAATTTAAGTTACTTAGAAATAATATTTCTTAAGTATCTTACTTGACATAATCAACTCATTAATTAATTAAATCTATGATTTAATTAAGTAAATCCATAATTAAAACTTAATTGAATGGATTAAATAAAATCCAATAATATTTGATTAATCAATCAAATTTATTTAATTCATTTTAAATATTCGGTAATTAGGATTTTATTCCAATCACTCCTTACATAAGGTCCATCTCATTACATACATAAATCACTTAAAAGAATAATTCTCAAATTATTCCTTAACATAATTAATTAATTATGTTATTAAAAATAGATATATATAGACTTTATTAAATCTCATGAGTTTAATTAACTCACTATAATTAATTGGTCTTTAGATTACTCTTTAATTCAAGAGTCCATCCTTCATTTAATCTAGGGCCC
Source organism: Salvia rosmarinus (assembly GCA_036937905.1). NCBI lineage: Eukaryota > Viridiplantae > Streptophyta > Magnoliopsida > Lamiales > Lamiaceae > Salvia > Salvia rosmarinus. The sequence continues at coordinate 102,002 of JAODLM010000190.1, forward strand.
AACATTAGAATAAATCTAAGTCCACCTTCAATTTAATTTAAAAGCTCATTCAATTAATTCAAGAGCCCATATCAATTAACTTTCAGCTCATGACCCATTCTAGTATTTATTCCAGAGGCCCAACAGAATTAATTTAAACCAATTAAAATAGGCCTACATGATCAAACCCAACATTTAATTTATTTAGGCCCAGCACCCTTGGCCCAACTGAATTAAAAACGGCCCAAATAAAATAAAGGCCCAACATTTAATTTAAAACTAAACTATACTAATTAATTTTGGCCCAAAACAATAAGCCCAAAACAAATTAACTTAACTAACCTAATTTAATACTAACCTATACTAACCAAATTACCACTCCCTCCCCCAAATCAACGCGCACACACACACACACTCTCTCTCGGTTCCTGAGACACACACAATTCACGCGGCGCACACACTCGGACCCGCCGCCGCCTCCTTCGTCTCCGACGAGTCATCGTGGCCGGTGACGCCATGGCCGCCTCACTGACTCTTCATTCACCCTCGTCGTCTCTCTCTCGATCTTCACACTCAACACACATACGCGGACTGCCGTCGACGCCCGTGTCCGATCGGTCACATCGCCGGTCGGCGAGTCCCCAGGTTCCGGCGACTTACGTCACCGTCATCTCCTTCTCATCTACCTCTCGCTCGTGATACACCCAACCACGCACACGAGATCTATCTCTCTACTCCGGCAAGATCGTCGCCGCGTCGTCTGGCGTCGTCATGGAGATCCGGCGAACCCCTCCTCGCGTCGTCTCCGGTGGGCGGTACCGTCGCGATCTACGCCGCCTACTACCTTTTTCCTTCCTTTCTTCTCTAGGCCCTCTCACGGTCACACACGGACTCGCGGTCGCCGTCAGCGTCCGCGCCTCTCCCGGACAAACACGTTCGTGTCGTCGAACGAGCCTTACCGCCGTACTTACTTGCTGTCATCGCCGTTGGTTAATGGCGAGCCCTAGTGGCTTGGTCCACGCTAGGTTCAAGGAAAAGTGCATCATGTTCTTAGGATTCTATTTTGATTTTCGTGTGGTCATGTATACCGTATCATTTGAAGGTTTATTATGATTCGCAATTTGTCATACGTAACTATAAGACTATCAATTGTGAAAGTTTTCCTATTGTTTGTGTTGAGGGATTGAGTTAGCTACAAACTATGTAAATAGATTGTGTTATTGTGCGTGAAATGTTGATCATGTGTTTGGTTATGGTTATGTAATTGAAAAGCATAAGGACTTTAGTAGAGAGTTCTAGTGGTATTGAACTTTGGATGAGGATGAGCGAGGAGCCGAGGATGAAGCAAGGAGCTTTTCCTCTTCTTTCTTCTCTGAAATTTTCGTGGTTTGGAAAGTGGGAAATTGTGGGTTGATTAATTGAGGAAAATGGAGGTTGTATAATAGTTTTCATAGGATTCTTTGAGTGTAATGATGAGTTTTGAAAAGAGTGAGCATGTAGGGAAAAGTTGAAGATTTTATGGGATTTGAAATGATGTGTTGTGATGTGACAATTTATCTAGTGTAAAACATCTGGTTCGGTTCGTAACTGTATTCGTTTAAATTTTCTCGTTCAAAATAAAATTGAACGTCGACGATTATAAATTTTTAATAATCGCTCTAATTTCCAAACCCGATTTAGCTAAATAAATAAATAATTCAAAGTTTTAAATTTCTCAGGGTATTACATTCTATCCCCCTTAAGAAAATTTCGTCCTCGAAATTTGTACATCATGCTCTCGAATTTCGATGTTGCTTCTTCGAACCCATAATATCTTTATGAAATCTTAACTTTCGATATCGATTAATCCTTAGTCTTAAACCTTCCAGTCTAAGCTCAATATATTCTTGATTTAGTAGGATCATATGAGTATATGGTATAAACTAACCATATCTGAGAATCTATCGATTCTGTTGGTAGTGAGTCACGTGGTTGACTCTAATCGTTCAAACACACGCTTCCATCGTAATTCTTTCCATTGGTGAAAGAAAATATAATAATCCATTTTCTTCGCAACTCCTTCTAGATGGAGTTCTAAGAAATCCATATAGGCATTTCTAACAAAGTAGCTTGAAGTTCTTTTCCCGATAATATTATCACCAAAACCGAGCCACTATCTATACGGTAAGTGTACTCTCATGAGATCTCTCTCTCTCATACCATACACCGGATAGTAATCACAAGTACTTGATGATTGTCATCTAGATTCTCACCGCTAAAATTGGTATCGATCATTATCATCCATTCTTAATTCGATCGGTGATTCGGTTTTCTTCTCTCTATTGCTCTTAGAATATATTTCTCATATATTCTTACTTTAAAATATTTTCAGAGAAATCCTTATTCCGGCATTTAGTGCCTTCATTTGTAATATCCTTTTAGGATATACATCATTTGTTACCATTCTTTATTGATCCATCATGCAATTTCGCATAGGATAAAATCCTTGGTCCACTGAGGACATATCATACTTTGCTTTGACGTCAAACATCTTTACCATTTCTCGACATTCAATGATTAATTCATTTCAATGTCAGAGATACTTAATATCTCATTTTATTGATCGTCACAAAAGCATGGGGATAATCTTCCCAATTAGATTCACTTTAAGATCCTTCCATGTGAGTCGTTTCATTTGTTCTCTTGGAGATATTCCATTTTCCTTAAACATGGTATCTGAAAATAATATTACTTTCATTATACTTCAGTTCCCACATTCAGATTAGAACTGCCATTATTGACATATAGCTTGACAAGTTAGTACATGTGTACCCCATAACTTAAATTCCAAGCATCTTATTGCCATGTCTTGACTTTGGAGATATTTCTCTATACTTGATTTATACGCTAGGGCTAACCTAGTTGTTCACACTTCTCAATATTTATGATCCATCAATCTCATAATCATTGATTTAACTAAGGTCTCAAATATTCGAAATTACGTACCATGGTAATCTAGTTCGGGATACTTAGTTTTCATTTTGTCTTCAAGTTCCCTTGTGGCCTCCTCCATACCGTGATGGTTCCACTTTACTTTGACGAGAACAAATTGTTTGTTTCGTAAAACTTGAACTTTTCTATCCAAAATTTGGACAGGTCTTTCTTCATAACTCAAGTCCTGAGCTAATATTACTTCATCGTGCTTAATTACGTGTTTCCGAGTCAACACGTATTTTCTTAATTGCGAGACATGAAACACATTGTGTACGTCTCAATTGCTTGGTGGCAACTTTCCTATGTATCAAAAGGTCCTATGTATCGGGGTCGTAACTTTCCTCTCTTGCCAAGACGTATAACTCCTTTCAAGGAGAAACCTTAGAAACACTCGATCCTCAGCGTTGAACTCTAAATCACTCGGCGTTTATTCGCATAAGGCTTTTGTCTATCTTGGGCTTCTTTGATTCTTTGCTTGATGTGATCGACATTCTCATTCATTCGTTGTACTAGATCTGGACCTAGTAACTTTCTTTCACTCACTTCATCCCAATAAGGTGGTGATCAACATTTCCGACCATGCAAAGCCTCATGTATTAAAATCAATTATGCTCGAGCATAATTCTAAGGGTTAATATAAAGCGAGAGATTTATTTTACGAGATGCTATCATTTCTTTATATATATATTCTTTGAAAAGAATATCTTGCATGCATCTTCATTCTTTTTAGACATGTCCAACCTACTAATGAGGTTTTAAGGACAACAACTATCTTAAAGATAAGTTGTAATCTCTCTCGTTATGACATAATAAGGAGAATTCATATCCCACAGATGTTATATACTTTTCTTTACTTTTACTCTTGCATTAAATGATAAAGAGTATCTTATTCATAACCTTCATTATCATAAGTACTTGGTAAGCCCATCGGGGTCATTGCATCAATGTGTATCATAGGGAAAATATCTCGTCTCATCGAGATTTTCTTTACATCACAATTTCTTGATGTTTATCACTTTACTGATCTGAAACTTTTAGGTGACTGAAATAAGTCAACCTATATCATGCCTGATGTTTATCACTTTACTAATTCGCACTTAGGTGACAAGGTAAGTCAACATTTATCATACTTATTGGTTCCAATGATTGAAGAAAACTCATAATGACAACTTACAAGGGTAAGGGTTCGAAATTCGAGGTGATCTTACTTTTGAGAGTTTGAACCACTATGTTCCTTGAATTGAATAATTGGAATATAGGGTCCGAAGACGAATGACGACTACTGAGATTTCTTTGGTCATGTGGTTTGGCGGACCCGTCACAAATATTTTCTCGATCACACAAGAACTTGGTTTCAAAAGGATTCCTTTATAGACCTTTGGGTTAAAATTTCTTTCAAAACATTGAGAAACTCACGTGATTTCTCAATTTGAACCAGTCGTAGAGTTAAACTCAATGACGTAAATTGAGCAATGAAATTGAATTTGAAACCTTATATAACTCGTAATAGGTCATCATCAAAGGTTCTCATGTATGTCATAGTTCTACTTGTACTCTCGGGAATCTTACCTTCTAATAACTTTCTAAAATTCTTATCGTCTTTGTATCGTTATCATTCTATAAAATCATAGAACTAACTTCCATTGATTCTCGTAAATTCTGGAGAATAATCAGGGGTTGGGTCCTTCATAACAATTAAAGCACGTCGTGATAGGAGTGCGTGGCGAAAACCATGCATAAATCGGGGTTGAAGCGAAGGAGAGCGGGTCAAAACAAAATCATCACTGCGGTCTTGAAAAGCCCGCCCGAATTCATTCTTGTTTTGAAAACTCATAATACTTGGGTCAATTCATTCTTTGATCACATTTCTTTTCGTTTATAACGAATAAGTCATAGTCGATTTGGAGTTCCATCGATGCGTGAGCGTCGAATAAAAAGACTATACTCTTTATCACTTATCGCGTAGTGACATTTATCCTTTTGATCTCATGTCCACTTACGCTCGTAAATTCTCTTCTCGTCTTTCATTTGAGATTTTCATTTCGATCTCGCTTTTCGTTTTAGGATAGAATAAAATTTTCATAATTCATCCTTCTATGTTCTTTATAATGGGATCGTAAATCTTAAGCGATCTACGTTCTTTTGGGGATAACATACCGCTTCATCATTAACAACCTTGAGATTTGAAATAAAATTTCAAATATTCATATCATAGCTCATTGTACTCATGTACTTCTTTGAATTTCAAAATTCAACATAACATATTTGACAGATAATGTCCATTTTGAGCATTTTCATCATTAATAACAATAAATCTTTATTGAATTCCATGAATTTGAACATTTCATTTATTGACATATTAAATCGATACTTTCTCGTATGATTATTATCATACATTATCATACGTTGGTAGCGAACCAACAACTTCACGATCATGACAACATCCTCCTCATAAACATCATTAAACCATGATATGTTGGTAGCGAACCAACAACTTTTCTCATTATTTCATCATTCTGTACTTCATGACATGAAACTTCATTTGCAACATTTGCAAAAATCTTTAACTTTCAATAAATACTTTCCTGACATGAAACTTTATTTGCAACATTTGCAATAACTTTCATTTTAAATAAAACCTCATAACTTTCATTTCACTTGAAATTTTTTTACAAAACTTTGAGAAAGAATTATTTACTTAGCACAAATCAAATCCAGAAGTTTTCCTTAAATATGCGTCCATACCACATATTGTGGAATCTCTCTTTTTCTTTTTTTTTTTTGAAAAAAATCATTTTCATCCTTTCTCACTTTCAACTTTTCATTTCAAAACTTTTGAGAGAAATCATTTACCTCATTCGGTTGAGCTTGATGTGATGGAGTGTTGAGCATAGTCGGTGACCTCTAACAAGTTTAGTGACTCAATCTAGACTTAACTTTGAAGGAAGTTTTGGGATTCAAGGAAATGAACTGCTCGATACCACTTTATAACGACCCGCGATCCTGTGGACGGATTAGCGGGACTATTACTCGGGCGAGAATTAAGAAACGTAACAAGGACATGGAACATCAAATTGTGAGACACATATAAGGAATACTTCTTAGAATTTCCAAGAGATTAGGATTTGACAAACATAATATATAAATGACTTAGTATTCTTGCAGTGAAACATGTGAATACACATATGACGATGTGCACTCAAGGTACTAACTTTCGGTGACAAAAGAATTCTATTGCTCAACATTGCTCCATCGCAGCATTTCGACTTCAACTGCACGTTTAAAACAAACATGCGGTGAGTACGAGAATGCACTCGGTGGACTCATGCGAAAACATTTTCATCTTTAAATTACATTTGCTTCATGAAGAACCACGAGGTTTTATTTGAAATACTCGTGCTTACTAAACATTTTCTTGCATTTTCATAAATCGTCCGGCGGACATTTTCTTTGTATGTATGATCCATATCCTTTCATTCCTCATATAACATTTCACGAATCACGAGCGCCGTAGAAGGAGGCCTCACTCTACGTCATTTGTGACCGGCCGTGGTGTACTTACAAAGACACAACGACTTGAGTGTACGTTAATCCGTGCTATAAAGCACAGGATCCGAATTCGATTTTCATGAATTGGGGCGACCCAACAACTTTTCTTTCGTTCATTCTTGTGGCAAACCAACACATTGATAGGATACATACATAAAAACATAAATATTTTGGGCGTAATTTCATAACATCATTTCATCATCATTTCTCAAAAGAGGCGTCGTAAATAAATACTTTTCATTTTGAAGAAAAATCATAAATAAAGCATTTTATCCTCGAGGATAAGAAAAGAAAAGCCAGCTTAAGAATTGATCTTCTTGACATACATGATAGTGATCCTTTGTCGTTTTCATTTCGTCCATGCTGGACCTTGTCGATGTAAAAATATAATTTAATACATCATTCATTTTTTGAGAAGCATCGTTAAGATTTAGAATTAGTTATCTTTTAAATCTTAGAGTTTCATGATTTTCGTTATCGATGCGACTTAGTTAACAATCTATATTTAAATCTATTAGATTAGTCTCGTCATGGCGATAGGCGACACCGTCGTTGCATTCTTTCCTTCCATCAATGTTTCTCCGTCGTTTCGTATAATTTATGAATCCTAAGTTCATAACTAATCTTAAATCGTTTGTTAGCAGCGTATCGACAAATTCGAGTTTCAATAACTCATCCATAACTAATATTTCTTCGCGCGTTTCTCACTCACACGTCCCATATTTTCTATTAAAGAAAACCAATATCGATACTACACGATAAATAAAATTTTTTCTTACTTCAATCATCTTCTAATAATCAGTCTATAATTTAAGTTACTTAGAAATAATATTTCTTAAGTATCTTACTTGACATAATCAACTCATTAATTAATTAAATCTATGATTTAATTAAGTAAATCCATAATTAAAACTTAATTGAATGGATTAAATAAAATCGATAATATTTGATTAATCAATCAAATTTATTTAATTCATTTTAAATATTCGGTAATTAGGATTTTATTCCAATCACTCCTTACATAAGGTCCATCTCATTACATACATAAATCACTTAAAAGAATAATTCTCAAATTATTCCTTAACATAATTAATTAATTATGTTATTAAAATATATATATATAGACTTTATTAAATCTCATGAGTTTAATTAACTCACTATAATTAATTGGTCTTTAGATTACTCTTTAATTCAAGAGTCCATCCTTCATTTAATCTAGGGCCCAACATTAGAATAAATCTAAGTCCACCTTCAATTTAATTTAAAAGCTCATTCAATTAATTCGAGAGCCCATATCAATTAACTTTCATTCATGACCCATTCTAGTATTTATTCCGAGGCCCAACAGAATTAATTTAAACCAATTAAAATAGGCCTACATGATCAAACCCAACATTTAATTTATTTAGGCCCAGCACCCTTGGCCCAACTGAATTAAAAACGGCCCAAATAAAATAAAGGCCCAACATTTAATTTAAAACTAAACTATACTAATTAATTTTGGCCCAAAACAATAAGCCCAAAACAAATTAACTTAACTAACCTAATTTAATACTAACCTATACTAACCAGCCGCCTCACTCCCTCCCCCCCCCAAATCTGAACGCGCACACACACACACACACTCTCTCTCTCGGTTCACACTCTGAGACACACACACACCACACGCCAAGCACACACCGGACCATGCCGCCTCCTTCGTCTCCGACGAGTCGCCGTGGCCGGTGACGCCATGGCCGCCTCACCGACTCTTCATTCACCCCGCGTCTCTCTCGATCTTCACACTCAACACACATACGGATCGCCATTTGCCGCCTGTGTCCGACGGTCACATCGCGGTCGGCGAGTCTCGTGTTCCCGCGACTTACATCACCGCTCATCTCCTTCTCATCTACCTCTCGCTCGTGATACACCCACCACGCACACGAGATCTATCTCTACTCCGGCAAGATCGTCGCCCGCGCGTCGATCTGGCGTCGTCGCCGGAGATCCGGGCGAACCCTCCTTGGCCGCGTCTCCGGTGGACAGCCGTCGCGATCACGCCGCCTACTACCTTTTTCCTTCCTTTCTTCTCTAGGCCCTCTCACGGTCACACACACGCTATGATGCGCCGTCAACGTCATGCCGCCTCTCCGGACAACACGTTCAGTGTCGTCGAAGTCAGCAGCTGCCGCCAGACTCTGTCTTTGTCGCCGTTGGTTAATGGCGAGCCCTAGTGGCTTGGTCCACGCTAGGTTCGAGGAAAAGTGCATCATGTTCTTAGGATTCTATTTTGATTTTTCGTGTGGTCATGTATACCGTATCATTTGAAGGTTTATTATGATTCTCAATTTGTCATACGTAACTATAGCACTATCAATTGTGAAAGTTTTCCTATTGTTTGTGTTGAGGGATTGAGTTAGCTACAAACTATGTAAATAGATTGTGTTATTGTGCGTAAATGTTGATCATGTGTTTACGGTTATGGTTATGTAATTGAAAAGCATAAGGACTTTAGTAGAGAGTTCTAGTGGTATTGAACACGGATGAGGATGAAGAGGGAGCGTGGATGAAGCAAGGAGCTTTTCTCTTCTTTCTTCTACTTGAAATTTTCGTTGGTTTTGAAATTGGGAAATTGTGGGTTGATTAATTGAGGAAAATGGAGGTTGTATAATAGTTTTCATAGGATTCTTTGAGTGTAATGATGAGTTTTGAAAAGAGTGAGCATGTAGGGAAAAGTTGAAGATTTTATGGGATTTGAAATGATGTGTTGTGATGTGACAATTTATCTAGTGTAAAACATCTGGTTCGGTTCGTAACTGTATTCGTTTAAATTTTCTCGTTCAAAATAAAATTGAACATCGACGATTATAAATTTTTAATAATCGCTCTAATTTCCAAACCCGATTTAGCTAAATAAATAAATAATTCAAAGTTTTAAATTTCTCAGGGTATTACAACATGTAACGATATAAATCCTGATCAAATTTCATATTTTTCCAACAATACATAATTTCACTAAATGAATTTTGGGAGAGTTGGTCAATAACCATCTTAAAGTAAATTCTCACCTTCCCGCACTTTGAATTATGCGGATACATCAAGCGAGCAACCTCGCCATGGCTTCAATAAGCGGACCCCAAACCATGAAGCCCAATAAGCGATAAAAGACACGCTCAAAATCGAAGATGAATTAACATTCCAATAGCCTCACAAGAAAGAAAGAAAGAAAGAAAGAAAGAAAGAAAGAAAGAAAGAAAGAAAGAAAGAAAGAAAGAAAGAAAAAACTAAAAAGAACAACAACAACAAAAGAAGCACATTGTTGAGATCATCATTGAAACATAGCGCACAAATATCGGACTTTAGTCGACTTAAAGTAACCAGACATGTAGTCACCGACTCAATAGTCGAATCAGAAAATTTCACCGCTTAAAACTCAATAGTCACCGACTCATTGGTATATACCCAACACGGATGGCTAATCCAGTGGTAGTTCGAAAGCCAGGAGGGGGATGACGCATGTGTGTCGACTATACCGACCTCAATAAACACTGCCCAAAGGGATGTTACCCCCTCCCCGACATTGACAAGAAGGTGGAGGCATTGGTGGGACATGAGATCTTGATTTCTGGTTTATACAAGGATACCACCAAGTCTGATGAGCCGGAGGACGCCTTGCTAGCGTTCATCATCGACTTGGTGTCTTTGCCTACCGAAGATGCCTTCCCGATCTAAAAGCTGAGCTACCTACCAAAGAATGGTGGACGCGATCTTCAAAGATCACATAGGGAAATCGTTGAGGTCTACGTTGACGATATAGTAGTCAAAAAAAAAGTCGAGAACTGCGCCGACCTCGAAACTATCCTTCACTCCTCGGGTCGGCCAACCTCAAGCTTAATCCCGTAGTGCACATTCGTGGTGAAGACGGGTAAATTCACGGGATCTTTGGGTTTCTCGAGAAGGCCCTGAAAGCCAATCCTACCAAGGTGAAGACAAGGTGCTCGACATGCGGGTCCCAAGAACCATCCGTGAAATACAAAACTCACCGGATGCCTAGCGCCCTCAGATTCCTATCTCGAGCTGCGGCAGCTTCCCTTCTTCAAGATCTTGAGGAGAGCTCAGTTTCACCGCGGGAAGAACACCAGTCGCCAAGACAACTCAAGGAATATCTCACGACCGCCAACTCTATCCGCCCCAAAGCAAGTGAAACCCTATCGTTAGATATGGCCGCCTCGGACGAGGCAATCAGTCTTGATCTTGGTGCGAGATGAGACGGGACGGCAACTCCTCATCTACTTCATCACCGGCTCTCAAAGGACCGAGACGAGGTACACCAACCTCGAGAAGGTAGCTCCGCCCTGGTGAACACCAAGCGACGCCCGACCCTACTTTCAAGCTCATTCCGTCCGTGTACTAACGGACTTACCTTTAAGACAAGTCTTATCAAAACCGAGTCATCTGGACGAGTATAGCTAAGTGAGCACTCGGAGCTCGTGAGCACGACATCTCGTACTCCCCTGTGCCACCATAAAGTGGCAAGCTCGTTGATTTCTGGTGGAGGTCAAATTCACCGAGGTCGCCTCTACCGAGGTCACTTTCGCCCTCACAGTGAGAATCGTCCCCTTGCATCGCCCGATGGTTGCCGCGAGATGTGCGTGGGCCCGAGCTTCATGCAAGACTGGTAGCGAGCGGAATCCTCCTCCTCGGCCCGAGATAAGCAAGAAGCGTACGCCCGGTTTACCTTCCCGACCACCAACAACGAAGTGGAGTACGGCAATCGATCTCGTGGACTCGCCGCAAAGGAATTGAAAGTGGAAAAGTCCAGATATTTGAGATTCCCAGTGTCGTAGTAAACTGTGTCTTAGGCACATACGAGGCCAAGGAGGATCGAATGAAGCAATACCTTGAGAAGGCAAGAGAGATGCCGACCTCATTCGTGTACTTCAAGATTCATCAAATCTCGAGGGAAAACAAATGAGCCGACATCCTTAGTAAGTTGGCCCGTCATGGCAAATCCGCCAAAGGAGGAAGTCCATTCCGAAGCATCGAGGCGCCCCACGCCGGTGTTATCGCAGGTGAGCTAAACCGGACGACGCCTGGCCTACCCGGAAGTTGGCACACTACCTCGGGATCGGCTTGAGGCTAAAAGGTGATGGTGAAATCCCGTATATCTCATATATGAAGACTCTCTACCTTGGAAGTCTTACCTTCAACCCTCCCGAGATGCTCGGGGCGGAAAGGCGACCACGTGCTTAATGAGATTCACAGAGGATCTTGCGGAAGCCACATCGGATCACGGACTCTTTCAAAGAAGACGCTGAGGTCGGGATTATTGGCCACGCTTATTCAAGATTCGGCCGAGCTCGTCAAAAATGTCCGGTGCGAACTTCACTCCACGGTCAAAAAGCTACCTCAGACCGATCTGAGCAGCCTGCAGAGTCCATGGCCTTTCATGCAGTGGGGGATCGACATCGTTGGTCCGTTCGATCGAGCACCGAGTCGACTTCGATATTTAGTCGTGGCCACAGACTACTTCACAAAATGGGTCGGCCGAGCCACTTTCGAACCTAACGAGCAAAGGATTCAGATCTTGGTGTGGAAGAATATAGTCTCGCCGCCCGCATACCGCACGATACGGTCTCGGACAGCCAGCGCAATTCGTCGACAAAATTTCGAGGAGGTGCGAAGAGCTCCGGATCGATCAGCGCTTCACCTCGGCCGCACACCAAGCGAATGGTCGACCGAGGTGGCGAACCGCACGATCATACAAGGATTAAAGAAGAGGCTGAGCCGAGCTAAAGGCGATTGGGGAAAACCTTCCCCAAGTCCTCGGTCCTCTGTAATCGACACCTCGGACTTCGCATGCAGACGCCTTTCGGCTTGGTCTATGGAACCGAGGCAGTATCCGGGGCGAAATCGGCGCGCAAGCCCACATACTCTTCACTTTGACCCGGATGGGGACGAGGGGCGACACAG